>NDFZ01003540.1:0-30307 GCA_002192655.3 Mamestra configurata
ACTACCTGCGAGATTGAGTTATTGATTTTAAGAAAAGCCTATTTCATTATTTTTACGTTTTTTAAAAATACTAATGTTTTTGAAATCTCTAACAGCCGGTCTCAATAACATATCTACCTTTCACCAACTGTCAAATTAGCTACCAATAGTAGCTGATACGTCATGTTTGAAAGGCAAACATGACGTTTCAGCTACGGTTGGTAAAATTTAAAGTGGTATCGGCAAACAAGCATTTACTTTCAAAATACCACTCTGATCTTTTTTTAATACTTAATTGAATGAAATATTTTACATATACACGAGATAAGTAAAAAAAGAAAAGAAAGAACAAAATTATTTAGCACAGGTACAGACAACAAAGCTATTTGGTATACAGGCAAAAATATTAATTTTTTCACTACACTGATAATATTTATATCTAATGTGTGCATTATGAATTTTTAAGCTTATGACATAAAATTGTCTACTCAGCACACTCACAATATTGTTTAAAAGTAGTTTAAGTTAGCTGCCTGTATACAAATACAATACCAAATACACTGACTGTACACTGCTGCACTAATTAAAAACGCAGTAAGGAAGGATTTTTGGAAAATTGATTTACTCCACGGAGCAAATACAAAGAGGAGATGTTGTAATTTAATTTCCCTATGAAAAAACGCGTGACACTTTGCGGGGTGAGGGGGTGTTAGATCCCGCCCACTTCTTTATTTTCCATCTACCGGTCAATAGCAAAACTACTCGCTAGTTCCGTCGATTTTACTTTGTAGTTACGCAACTATCTCACACTAGATGACATTAAAGTGCAGGATGCAACAGGGTCGTACTCAGGATTTTCGATGCAGGGAGTAGGTAATCTGTTTTTTTTTAATTCATTTTGCGAACCATCTTGATACATATTTTTTATTGAAATGCCTATTGATACTTTTATGAAAAAAAAAAAAATGTTTGAATAAAAAGATTTTTGATAAATGACGAAAGAAAATTAGTTGTTTATTAGGGATTACATAAGTCATAAGTCCGTAGGTGATATGGAGTAGAATACGCTCGCAACTAAGCCCGAAACTACGAACTTCGGGCTTAGAGAGTAGCCCGGGGTGTTTGTGCTATACGGCGACGCAAAGTGAGTTGGACTTTAGTATGAAGCGGAATTCCGCCGACTCATTTTACGCGACTCACAACTCATAAAATTACGTTCATTTAGCCTCACCTTTAATTAAGTAAACAACAACTACCATACCAGTTGTCTCACTGAGGGAAAGTACTTTAAATAAATTATTGTAGTTAAAATATTTAGTTTTAAGAGATTGTATTTTTATGTCTAGCGTATTTAAAATGTTTTACTTAAGTACCTTCCACGTGTGAGACAGCCGCGAGACATTCGGATTGGATTCTAATTCCGGCCCTGTATTTTTGACATGTTCATGATTAATGTTCATAATTGACGATAGATGGCGGCCTGTTTACAAAATGATATAAAAACTACAAAAACAATATTTTGGCGATTAAAGGATCTTTAGGAATGAAAGTTGAAGAAATTTCAGTACATATGATTAATAAAATATATAAATACTGAGCTCTACATACCTAAATATTCTTAGTTCCCATGACACAAAGTGTCGCCATCTAATGTCGGGTAGAATTATATTTGAAAACACCGAAGCTAAGAGATTTTTCTAGAACTATTTTAATAAATTACGCATAAAATAACTTACAAATGAAATGTGATGCCGTCCATAGCATCAGAACGTCTATCCGAATAGTTTTTACAAGATAAAACATAACACTTCTTATTTTTTTTCTTTTAACGCGAATGTAATGCTGTTAAAAGGGAACGTTTACGAAGTGCACAGGACGAACGCCAACAATACACTGACTAAGGCCACGCCCACGTGATGACGTCAGGACCTAGTTGAAAATCACAGTGCACAGTTGTTTAGGCCGTCTCCTCTCTGTATTTGCTCCGTGATTTACTCATAGACTTAAATTATCGAAACAAAATCTACACTTTCTAAAACCTGAAGTTTTCAGTTTCTTTTTAAAACAAGATAAAAAAAAGGACAAAATTTATTTAGCACAGACATGAAACACGCACTAAAAAAATAACAAGAAAAAGGTAGTTATGCCAAAAACTAAGTGTGTGTCTCACGGCTGCACTAAAAAGGTCCATTTCAGCGATACGTCAGACAGACTGATGCTGTCTGACGCTGGTTTTCTTATGAACCTTTCAAAGGACGAGTGGCGGTGGATAAGTGAAATAGATCTAAGAGAGGGACAATAATGATACCATATTATTGTCTCTACCGGGCTTAGGAATACGAATTATACCTATTTCTCGCCATTGTTTCGGCACTAGACCTAAGGAAAGAAATGTAATCTACAAGAATAATAATAATATTTAATCATAGAAAATGATATTTCATCATTTCCTGGACAGGTATCTTTGGATTTAATGTTTCTATTAAATTCTGTTTAAGTTATTTGCAAATCTGATTTCGAATTTTGAGAATTAAACAATGGTTGATAACCAGGGACATAATCAAGAGTCATACTATGTAGCAGAAAACTGGCTTTAAACGTTCATTAGTTAAACGAATTATAAAGTTCTTTATTCATAAACCTTTTATAGCTAAGTTAACGTTATTAGATAATATATTTTAGCGTTATTATGTTGTCGTTTTGACGAATCCATAGTAAATTACGCTCTTTAAAAAAGGTTTTGCAACAAGTCAGACCTTTTTAAAGTTAGTAAGTTATATTATGTGTCTAAGTTATCAATGAATAAAGGAGACACAAGCGAGGAAAGTTATTGAGAACAGGCAGAGAAGCGAAAATTGGCTGAAGGAAGACAAGTTATATATCTTTCTACGAAAAGACGCGAGCACAAACTCAAATGATTTATTTCAATTAAACCATTTACAGGCACTTTTGAACTGTCAAGGTTGGTCAGTCAAAAGACATGAAGCCATTTGCACGTTCCAAAGCGTAGATCTCTATGGAGAAGAACGTGCAAGAAACTCCACGGACATTCTTTTAAATCATTTTTGTTTTACAATGTTTTGGTTACATCATTCTTGTTGAAATTAAACATACATATATGAACGATGTAGAAAAAAATGCACGATAAAAGCGTCCGGAGTAGGAAAAACAACGATTCAAATAATAAATCATTAAAATAGACCATGGCAGCTGAGAGATGACCAGTCTCAACTGACGACGTCCGTTCACGAACATGACGCACGTGCCAGCACCATTCAGCTTAGTCATATTGAAGGAAGCCAAATGATCCAACACAAGCTACAACAATCTGTCAAATTTCATTAATAGATTTTCAACTTTATCGCTAAAGGATTAGGTTCAAGGTTGATTGGGAAAATTTGTCAGTTTCAGGTAGCTTAATGTGCAGGCGTCTGTACACAATAATCGTACAAAAATAGTAATATTCGTACACAAAAGTTGTTACGGTATTTCTTTGGTTATGTTTTAATACTTATATCGTATTAATGTCTGTTCCCATTGTATTTATTGATGGATTTCGTAAGGGAGCGAGTTTTGATACTTAACAGAAAATAAAAATACGCAAACCCAATTCCAACTCCAAAAAACTGGCAACATGGGTGGATTTGCAAAGCAGGCATCTTTTTGGATTAGTCTACTTTGCCCCACTGGGCTCTGGCAACTCTACCTTCAGTTTTCTTTGGGTAATTTTTTTTAACGCAATCATATTATGAGGTCTGATGGTGGCGCACCATCAAAGAAAGACACTGAAAATAGTGATGATATAGTTTCTTGGCTACCAAACGAATTTGTCGGATCCATGTCGGGACGTTCAGTTCCCTTCAAAATGAGGTGAATAATAATAATAATATAATAATATATCCTGGGACAACTCACACACACGGTCATCCGATCCCAAACTAGGCAGAGCCTGTACTATGGCAACCAGACAACTGATAAACATACTTATATATTTCTAAATACATACATATTATACACAAATTACACCCAGACACAGAACAAATGATCACGCTCATCACACAAAGATTTGTCCTGGGTGGGAATCGAACCCACGACCTCCGGTTAAGCAGTCAGGGTCACTAACCACTCGACCAACAGGCCAGAATGATGCTAACACACGCGGCATATTCGTGGACGGGGTCGTTAGCGGAAGCGGACTGGCTTATTTTTTTAAATTCTTGTTTTTATTGTACTCAAAAGTATAGAAATAAAAATATGACAGGACAGCTTATGTACAACGGTGGCTATGGCTTGCAAAGCTTGTATGATCTTTCTGTTTATAAAGTTACGAATATCACAAAATTATCTTTGGCGTTTTTAAATANATGATCTTTCTGTGTATGAAGTTACGAATATCACAAAATTATCTTTGGCGTTTTTAAATAAGCCCAAATTCTTCGAAATGTCAATCAACAATCAGCTGTTACGTAAAGTCTGCCGTATTACTAGTCTATAACAGGTTTTATCGACCAGTTGTTTCGCAGATAAGGGTCTGTCATTGGACAAGATGGTCAATTTCCTTAAATAACTTCGGAATAAGAATTCTAAAATTATTACAGCTAAAACACTAGGAAGTGGTGACGGGCGGGCGTTTTGGGGGACTGTATTTATGTCGAACTTTGACGTTCAAAAAGTGCTGGCACTCAGCCTAATTTTAATAAATGGCTTTTGATTTTGATTTTGATTGATTAAAAACCATACTTTGGGACCCTGCTGATGACCCTAACCTTTCATTTGAATATCACACGGTACACACATTTTAACCATTCAATGCGTCTTGTAACCACTTGAACCTGGCTGCGACAGACTCAGAAGGAGTATTATGTCCACTTGAGTCTTGTATCACTGTCATTTGCGCTGCACTGGAAATAACGACATGGCAAACTACAATCCAGTGTAAGTGGTTCTTAGAGATCGCTACCTCTGCATTGTGGGACGGTCTCTCGTCTGCCAAGGGGGAAACCTTTTGAAACTGTTAAGCACGTGATTAGTTCGTTTTTAGGGTTCCGAACCTCTATATGGAAAAACGAAACCCTTATAGGAATACTCGGTTGTCTGTCTGGCTAGCTGTCTGTCTGTCAGTCTGTCCGTCTGTCACAGCCGATTTTCTCCGAATCTACTACTTGACCGATTCAGTTGAGATTTGGTTCACATATACTCTTTTGTGACCCAAACTAGGAAGTTATGTTAAGTTAACAAGAAATTATGAAAATGGGTCACTCTTTGGGGGGAACATAAGAAAAAAATAAAAATCTAACTACCGTGTGTGATATATTAAATGAAAGCCTCATCGTAAGGCCTTCAAAAGTATGTTACATTTAGTATATTTTCATAATATGAGAGAAAACCATTGTTATAGGGTATTAACGCTCTCATAAACTAGAGTAAAGGTGATAGAACCTTTGCGGATGGTGTTATTCTTTTACTTCCGACAACATACAGAACATTGGCGCCTTTACCTCCAAATATCTCGGCGACGTGACACTTTAGGGCACCATGTTACTAGCATTTTTGTTGGTGTAAGTGTCCTCTTCCCATACATATAATGTTTCATCGTGCACCACGATTTTGAAAAAAACAATCTAAATGCTGATGGGTATGCCCAGCTCCCGTAGAAAAATGTTCGATCCCTTTTGATAAATCTCATATTTTTCTCGTATTCAGAGAGAGACAAACAACACACAACACACATTGAGACAACATTTTTTCGGTGCACTTATGATTAAGTACCTATACCCAAAAGTTGACAGTTATAAGTCTCAATAATAATGTTAATGTTGTGTTATTCATTAAATGATATTAATCAAAGATAATTATGTTTGTGATTTGTATCTTTTAAACCTTGTGTAGTTACAGAACTTAGTTTAAGGTGTTTTAAGTGGACAGTGCCTGCATACATTTATACTATTTCTCCCGGTATTATTCCTGTAGGATAATATTCGTCTTATAAAGAAAGAAAAAGAGTTTATTCGACAAGCATGACGCATACCAAAACCATGACCGGTATGGTCATTCTTTTGGTATGCGTCATGCTGCACTTACATGTAAATCAAGGCGCGAACAGATCAATTTAAAAAAAAAAAAATTAATGTGTATTACTTAAATAATTTTTTCTCATATATTTTGGTTGATAATATTATAACAATATTGTTTTGTAAGCCCAATTAACTAGTTCATTATTTTACGTACAAAGTGCTTACTTACTTGGGGCCTGCGCAGGCGCATTACTCGGGACAAATTGTTCTAGTTGAATATTTATTACGTTTTAGACATGCAGCGAGGCAAAAATATACCAGGCTGTATAATTTTAGTCAAACATATTATTTCACTTCAGTTGGGGTAGACTACAAGCAAATTATGCTGAGTCAACCTTTCAGAGGCGATGTTTAGGCAAGTGACCTACTTTGAATAACACCAGCTGTGTTATAATATAGAACAGTAGAATTGGCGTTGGTTGGCATAAAAAAATGCCACCTGTTGCCAGGCTAGATCCATGGTGATTGGACTAGCGTGTGCTACTATCAAATACTTCTCACCACCTGTTGAACACTTGTGCTGAGCTGTTTTCTTAAACTTAAACGTTTTATTTCATTTCTGCGCATATGCGTATAACTGTAGTATTCGCATATTTAAACTATTTCCGTGTTATCGAGTGTTTGTGAAAGTGGCATTCACTCAAAAGTGATATTGTGTTTGATTGAATGTCCAAAACGAAATCTTAGTTAAACGCGACGATAATTAAATGCAGATCTGTGTGCGTTAAAGTCGGAGGCAATGCCAAATTCAGTCGTTACTGGTAGACGAAATAGCGAAGGAAAGAAAAAATATGACTCGTAACAATGGGATGGAAAACTGTAATATAGAGGACAGTGACCATTCTAAAGATGAAAGAAAATCTGATCGATAGTTATTATCATTTGATGCCGTCCACAAGGCCATACGTACCTATATAGGGCCGTCATACATTTTAATATGTCGTCACAAATCGGCCCAAAAGAGACTTGATAAACAAGGCGATCCGAACACGCGGCTGGCACGCGGTCACGGCGCTGTGACGAAAATATATGGCATCTGTCCGCACAGCCCGCGACGCTCATTATATTTCGTTCCTTTTAAGCCATTTTATCTTGTCAGCGCCCTGGCCGCGCACCCTGTCCGCTTTGTATGTCAAGTCCCTTACTGGGTCGTCTAGACCAAAGCGAACTCGCGACGCGGTCGGAAATCCTCGGGAGCAGTTGTTTGCGCGAGACTTTAAAAATGACCTGTTTCTTGAACGGTGATCGCTTATAAGTGGACGTTCGAACGACCCTATCTTATAATCCTTGTTCGATGCAGCCGGTCCCTAGCTGTCCTCCCCCCAGCAGTGCCCTAAGCCAAGGTCCTTACCCCACAGGGGGTGGCCTTAGCGTGTAGTCGCTTAATTTCTAAGTTTTTTTTAAAAGTCCGGGCTTTAATATTATTAGCCGCCACAGGCAAGTTCGGTTACGCAGCCGACAACCTCCTAGGTTCATTTGCGAGAAACCACTCATCAAAATTAAAAGTAAAAAAGCAAAGGAGTTTATGTTCAGCATCTTATTGTTTTTGAAACTCGCATTCGTATTCTCAGTAAGTCCTTTCATTTGATACCTATATTGTAGGCAAGCATTAAAAACTTAGTCCGCCATATTGGATTTAGAGTTACACCACTTTATTTTCGACTTATTCTCAGCCAGCCCTTTCATTTGATATCCATATTATAGACATGCATTAAAAATAATTAGCCCGCCATCTTGGGTGTTCCACCATGTTGGATTTAGAATAACGTCATACAGCTAACCATGTATTGTCTTTCAGACTGCATGTGTATAAAAAATTTCAGCTCAATCGGTTGAAGAAATCTGCTTCAAAATTGAATGTCAAGCTTTAGATTTCCGCCATATTGGGTTAAGAGTGACGTCACTTCATTTTTCAAGTTATTCTTAGCAAACCCTTTCATTTGATACCCATATTGTGGAAGTGCATTAAAATAACTAGTCTGCCATCTTGGGTGTGCCGCCATGTTGGATTTAGAATGACGTCACACAAGTAACCACGCGTTCTCTTCCAAACCAAACGTGTATCTATACAAAAATTCAACTCAATCGGTTGAAGAAATCTGCTTCAACATTGAATTTCAAGCTTAAGAAGTCCACCATATTGAATTTAGAGTGACGTCAATTTATATTTCGAGTTATTCTTAACAAGTTTTTTCATTTCATACCCATATTGTGGAAGTGCATTAAAAATAACTAGTCTGCCATCTTGGGTGTGCCGCCATGTTGGATTTAGAATGACGTCACACAGTCAACCACGCATTCTCTTCCAAACCAAACGTGTATACAAAATTTAAGCTCAATCGGTTGAAGATATCTACTTCAAAATTAGCATTGCCATTCAACGTGGCAATGCTGCCAGTCTTCTGGGCACGTTTCCGGATGACAGCGATGCGGAGGAATACTTTGACGCCTGAGTGTACTTTGTTTTTGTATATGTACATACTTAGGTTTAGTAGATGTAAATAGTTTTAAGATAGTATATAGTTAAGTATATGTTTGTCTGATAGTTATCTTCTTTACCAATAAACAAAAAAACTTCAAAATTCAGTTGCAAGATTCCATCCAAACATACATACATTGCAAGTTAAATAAAATAAAAACTTGTAAAAAGGCCCTATCTTTACTATTTAAATGAACGGCTTAGGCACACAGACCTGAGTGTAAATGTAAACCAAGCAAAAATAGTATTTTAACAGTGAGATCTTGCTTAAACATGTACTATTCTGACTGACATAATTTTGTATTAATGAAATGGGAACTGACACTGTGACGAATAAAAATCCAAAACTATGAGAGACATCGAAAGCAACATAAGGAATTTTAAAAGTCAATCAGTTCGATTCTTGACTAGAAAAACCGATTGTTCAAAAAACCCATAATGCAGCTTTAGTTATCATCAAAATCGGGCTCAAGACTCCTTTCGGTGTTTTTCGATATTTCTCATAGTTTAGGATTTTGCCATCCACGCACACTTTAAAAATCACCCTGTATAAGTCTGTTAAGTTGAACTTCAAAGTTCAGAGGAAGTTAAAATGCCGTCATAAGTTTTAATTAAGTGTTGATTGCTAAATGTGTGTGTGTGTGTGTGAAACTTATGAATAAATTCGCAACTTCTCTGTGGACTTCATAAGGGCTATGTTTAGCGAGATTTGTGAAGTTTAAGGTTACAGGATTGCTTTTAGCAATAATGTTGCCCATTACAGCGGCGTCTGTTGTTTGTTATTGTAGTTTTCTATTCTTGTTAATTCCTTTTTTATTTTTAATGTTCCGTACCCAAAGGGTAACCAACGGAACCCTATTACTAATCCCCCGCTGTCCGTCCGTCCGTCCGTCTGTCTGTCAGCGGGCTGTATCTCAAGAACCGTAAAAGGAAGACATTTAAAATTTTCAGAGTGTGTATTTTTGTTGCCGCTTTAAAAAACAAATAATAAAAATTAAACTTCATTACAAATTAAAGGTGGCTCCCATACAAGACACGTGTTTTTCCGGTTTATTGTACGGAACCCTTCGTGTGAGAGTCCGACTCGCACTTGGCAGGGTTTTTTGTGGCGAAATTACAACCTTATCTCTGCTAGCGGGGTACAAATAAATAAGTATGTGCTGGCAAAGTTGAGCTGAAGAATACTTAAAAATAAAAATCAGCTGCAAGAAGCATCTGCTAATCAGTAACGTACCATAATGAGACTTTTCTTATCACAATTTCAGTACGTGACATAACAGATTTGGTTAATAAATTCTTATTCTATTGAATGTTCCATCATTTATGGCTTGGTGTGCCACTAATGTGCGTTACTATTTACATAATTGTGTAAACTTGTGTGCGTTAAGTGATTGCACACTTGTTAAAAGGCAAGGATGAATAAATTATTTCCTAATTGTTATCAAAGTTTTTTTTGTAATCAGGTTACTGAGGTATCAGGGTACTGATACGCTAAAATAAATTATATTAATAAATTGGATGTACCAAGATATATAATTTCATTTTATATCAGCTTCTGTTGTTATTCATACACTTAAACTAATGAAATCTTCATATAAAATTTATACTAATATTATAAAGAGGAAATATTTATTTGTTTGTTACGATTTGTTTCAAACACTACTCAAACGATTTAAAAAATCTTTTGCCATTAGAAAGTTACATTATTAACTTAAAGTATAGGCTATATTTTATTTTTGAAAAAAGTAAAGATCCCTACGAAAATCGCAATAATGTAACCTAAAGTAGCAAAATTTTGCTTAATAAATTCATTATTTGGCGTGCGCTGATAAAACTTTTGATAACACATCAAAATAATGTACTACGTGATTAAAGTACTCATTATTATCAATAAAAAAGTCCTCGAGGGGATATGTCTAACTATCATGGTTATGTCACAATGACCGCTTTTGTTTAAATTATTCAATCAAAACCCGGGTCAAATAGAAAAGTGGTTATTTTGGTATCATGATCCTTATCCATTTAAATGGTTTGATAATTAAGGTTGATTATGTACATGTTATATACTTCAAATTATTCAAATCGAACCATTCGTTTAAAAGTTACGACGGGTATAAAAATGCTTTAAGTAAGAAAAAAGTTGCGGTTTGAGCTAACTGGTGAGAATTTTAATGCTTGGTCCGATGCAGTTTAAACTCAGCATAATGATTATATATATATTATATAATTAATGAAAATCGTTGTGTTTAATTTTCCAAAACAAACGGGGAGGGGGCGTTGAAGTTTGTGGAGTACTTACTAAATCTGCGCGGACAAAGTCGCGGAGATATCATGTTGACAGAGCACGGTGCACTGTCGGCCATGGCACGGAATTAGTATGGCCAAGTTTCCGTCTTGAATATATTTGGAAACGCCACAGATTTAATGATTACTAATTTTATCGAAAGTACATTCGGCTTAAAGTACGGTCGCGACCGAGGTAAGTTGACGGGATCATGAGAGCTAAGTTCGCTCGCTTTGCTAGTTCGCTCTTACTCCCGCCATCCCATTCGAACCTAACCTATCCGTTTCGGGGTGCCTTAAGTTCCCGAGCTAGCGCGATCACTCTTTGTTTAGCGGTTAGATCAAATGTCAATTATACAAAATGATAATTAGATCACAAGAATGTGAAACTAAATAAGAATAAACTAAACGACCGTTACAGAAAGTGTTGCTATAACATACATAATTATACTGAACGTTATATGAAATAAAAATTATATAAAGTGTTGTTAGGTGAAGTAAACATTTCGTCATTTGAGCTTTGTAGTTTTTGAAAATACAGCAAATGTTCTTATACTAATTGTGCGGCACCGAACTCGTTGTATTCTTATCTTATCTTTTTAACCAAGATTAAAACATGACCGAAGTTTTGTGGTGTAATGTTACACTTTTGTTATAAAAAGATACAATCACAGGTGAAAATACATCAATTTGTAACTGTACAGATAAAAATGCTCCAGGGAATGTTACCTTTGGAGTCGGTTCAATATACGCTGAACATCTGGTATAATATTTCACGCATTTAATTCTTGCAGTGTTATTACAAGTGTTAACGTAAAGAAAGATGGCTAACGCTGTACCTATATTGTTTATTGTAAATCGTCGGTAAACTTCGATTTTTCCATGTCGAACTAAAAATTTGCAACAGAATTAACAATGAATTTTGTCGTCATCTATGAAAGGAGTGGACTATCTGCTTTTTTTTTTAAGGATGGGGAATCATCAAATGACTTCTTCCGCTCTGGGTGGAGCGGAAGGGCGTGTCAGACTCTTACTGACTAAAACCCAGCCGTGTTCCTTCTAAAGCCCTTTGCGTTCCAGAGCCGCGGTGACTCTTTCGAACAAATTTCGCAACCCTGGCAGGCTCTGGCCCTAGCGGGCCCCGTCTTTTATGCTGACAACTCTCAGAGGCGCGCGTGAAACACAACGCGCCATCGACCCGGGCTTGGCGGTAAACGGACAGCGAGCCACCCAACGCTCGCCGTCCGCAGGCCCGCGCCTACGGTGGCCGGGGATCGCCCTGTGACTCCCGACGCCCGGGGCATCTTCTCCTGTAGCGGCGGTTGGGGCGAAGGCCTTGCCTTTCCCTCGCGCGGCCCGCCTCCTCCTTCGCTAGCATTACTGCTTCGCAGTAGGAGGTGACCGCTTCCCAAGCCTCCTCGCTCCGGACCATGGATACAACCAGGGCCGGACGCGAGAGGTCGCCGCCGCCGATCGCCTCGATGAGGACACGGCGGTGCTCCGCGAGTGGACTATCTGCTTGCGTCTGTGTTTCCGAACACATACAACCCTATTCTCTTCAAAGTAAGAGTGAACAGGCTTCTTTTGGGTAAGCTCGCTCCGTCGTCGACTTTGTCTCTGTCAAATATGACCTAGACTAGAGTCAAGAGCAAACCCACCTCAAAAAAACTTAAAAAATAACAATGCCAGAAGTATCAAAGAAATGCCACCTAACACCAATGACTATAAGGTATATTATGGTATTTTCGGTAAATGTCCCTTACGTTAACTGATACTTCCCGAATCGATAAATTTAACACCAAAAATCAAACCATTGTTGTTTGAGTGACCTCCAAAAACACGGTAAATGCAAACTATGACGACAAATATGCAAGGGGCTTATCGCTTTTGGGATTGTAATTTGTTGCCTTCTGCACTATCTTCTGCATTATTTCATGATAAGCTACTTTCTGTAGGATTTTCACAGAAAATGTTGTTTTAAAACTGTAACTGTTCGAAATATACGTACTTCCGTTTAGAAATAGCACTGGCACCGGATTTTTATCAGACTTTTTTTTGTTTAATGACTTGTGAGTCTCGGATATTTACCCACGTTTTATTACTTCTTTATCTGGAGACAACATAATTAAAAAAAAAAAAACAAATGTGGAACAACATAACATACAATGCTCTGGTCCAACAGTAAGTAGCTCAAGAATCTGCCAGGGTTGCGGAACTGCCAGGGTTGTGGAATCTGTTTGAAAGAGTCACCGCGGCCCTGGAACGCAAAGGGCTTTAGAAGGAACACGGATGGGTTTTAGTCAGTACGAGTCTGACACGCCCTTCCGCTCCACCCAGAGCGGAAGAAGTCATTTGATGATTTCCCAAACTTAAAAAAAAAAAAAAGTAGCTCAAGAATGTAATTTATTCATAATTTTTGAAGTGAAAACTTCTTTAGCCGCGTTGTGCACTTTTTGAGATGGGTAAAAATGTAAAACTCGCGTCAGGACACGTGACCTGATCGAAAATTCGTAAGACGGAGGGAAAGTTCCGAAGTGTTAAATTTTTAATGTTATATAAATTGTCATGTTTTTGTACGATAGCGCAATAAATGAATATTGTATTTTACAACATAAATGATAGTATTTTCATACTGATAATTAAAGCAATTCGTGCAAAATGATTCCCTAACCATTCCAAAATATCAAAAATGGACAACGTTAATGTTCAAGTTTCCACTTCTGCTGCGATCCCGGAGTGCAACCAGTTGTTTTTTTTTTGTTCCAGATACTTAGCTAGCGGGTAAACTTTCATAGACCTACAACTCAACTACAGACTTGGCATTTCATACTTAAGCAAGATAGTAAATAACGTATGTTTTAAAGTCTGGCGTGTTAGATTCCACGCCCGGAAGGTACTAAAAAGATGTGGAAAAAAAAATATGAGCCGTCACGGGACGCCTGAAAATCGATATTATTTTGTACAAGTAATATGCATAAAAGAACAGATTACGACAGGAACAAAATATGGCATAATGAAAACAAATACATATAGACTGTATATGTCACCGGAAACGCCGTAAGATAGCAAAATATCGCGTGAAATTATAAACTAATTTTTCTAAATAAGGATAAGGATATATTGAAAACTATTAAATTTGGATGGGATTTATTGTGTGCAAAATATTTTTTCATAATATATCGAGGAATTATAATTTTATGAAGATTTATTACAATTTTACGGAGTCTGCAATTTGCGACGCGTTGCCACGCTATACGATGGATATACATATATCTATATATGTATATACCATCGTATAGCGTGGCAACGCGTCGCCACGGCATGCGTCGCCACGCCAACAATCGGTTTTACCCGCGGCTATAGATGTTTCACATCAAAAATTCAGAAGAATTCTAAAAACGAGCCAATAATATTATAACTACAGAGGTAGTTTTGATGACCGTAGCAGACGCAAACACCGCTTTGTTCACGTGGACAACTGGACAAAGGAAGTTACGGTAAAGATTGTTACTTTTCAATATTCAAGAGATCATTACTGTGGCTGTCAATCACAAACAATGCACATAAAGTACCTATTGAAAAATTTATTAATGACGCTGTAGCCGCATTACATTACAACGGTGTTTTTCAATCCAGCGCGCCTATGTGTAATTAAACGATATGGCTGAACTGTCCATCTATATCTCACACGATGGAATAGGCGAATAAAAAATAATGATTCTCCCTTCATCTGTATAGTAGGTCCCAGAAAATCAAAGCCTTCAATATTTTGTTTCCATAGACCATGCAAAATTGCTTTTTAGCACCTCACTCTGAGTTAAACCGTGTGCGGATGGACAGACTTGGCGAAACTATCAGATTTCTTTGTTATTTTACTAGGGAACCCTAAAAATGGTTCAAGGGTCAGGTCATCTCACACAGATCTCTTTGATTTAATTATCTATGAAATTATGTTTTTCTTTTTACAACAAAATCTAGTTTCGTATTGTCGCCAGCCTTTTGGGCACACTTCCAGTCGACAGCGATGCGGGTGAATTATTTGACGCCATATTTTTTTTTCGGTTTAGTACGCACATCGCAATTGTGTCTGTGCCGAATAAATGTGTTTTTTAATTCTAATCTTTTCTGTTCTAATTTAATATATTGATATTGTTTGAAGTTAATATGTTTGTTTTTTTTTAATGGAAGAATCGACATCTGTCAACGTGGTCGTGGTAGACATTTTCCAGATATAATTTTTCATACATAATTGCCAAACCTTACTCGTTGTAATACAATAAAAATTTAAATCATCTTCATCTATATTCTTTGTTTTATTTTGTTTTAAAAAACAAAGTTCTTGTTGAAAAACCCTTTAAATATATGTAAAACAGCTGTAAATATCTATACAAATAACTGCGTATATAGAAATTATATCACGAGAGGTTGATCTTGTGTATGTGTCTGATGTACTACACATTGTTTCAGTGTACGTAAAGTCTCGACTAATTCAGATCGCTTCCGAGCTTGCACATTATAACTATGTGCAAGTACATTAGAGACACGCTATTATGACTGTGTGTGATGGCCTAAACTGTGCAGAACCTTTTTTTCTTGCAACTTGCTTTTAACAGTTTTCTCAAGTGTGTTTATGAAAAATAAAGACAACCAAGTTCTACTTTAAGGTATGGTATGGGTATTGTTATTAATTTTACCGACGTATTGTTGTGGGCAGGGCACATTGCTCGCAGAACAGATGGTCGATGGAGCCGAAAAGTTCTGGAGAGGCGACCGCGTACCGAAAGACGTAGCATTGTAGGACCTCCCACAAGGTGGACCGATGACCTGGTGAGGGTCGCGGGTAGCCGATGGATGCGAGACGCACAGGACCGGTAGTTGTGGCGACACTTGGGGGAGGCCTATGTCCAGCAGTGGACGTCTTTCGACTGATATGATGATGATGATTGTTTCACAAACAACAAAGTACTTCGAAATAGTGTAGATAAAGTGTTTAAAAGACCTTTATTATATTTTAAACAAATTTGGCGTTTTTTTTTATAAAGCCAATAATTTTTCAGTTGTTGCCGAATGACATCGCCTTAAGATCAACCCGCTTTTATGAATTAAAACTTCTTTATGTACGTGTAAGATGTCGTTTTTACAAACACAAGATTACGCCCACCTAAATGAATATTTAATTAAAGAAGCGCTTCGTAGGATTTTAAACGCTGGCCATTCATGTTTAAGCGTCCATTTAGGTGTTTCCGAGAGTTAGTGAAAACAGACAATAAACTTGGGTGAAAAATATCCCTCTTGAGGTATAAGTTGATAAATACGGATTTATCGCACTGCTAAGGATAATTTGCTTGATTAGTTGGAAGTGAGTTAAGGTGAAAGGTCAAATTTTCATACGATTTTTGCATTTTGGTGGTAAGTGTCAGGTTGTATGTTGATAAAAATACTGTTGGCGACCGTAACAAATATGGCTTTACTGTGTTATAATAATTAAAATCATCAAAACAGGTTGTATCACTCATGTAACTCGATTGAATGACTTTTTTATGAAATAACCATTCATAGAACTTAGTGGGTTATATTGATGATTTTAATGATTATAATTCTGTAAATAAATACGTGTTATGTGTGATCATATTTTGTACAACATACAGCCTGACACTGACTTGCAAATTGCAAAATACATAAGAAAAATTGAATTTCGCGGGCTACTCTGGCGCTTCCACCTTAAGCCGCGTGTCTAAGACCAGAGCTATGTCACGGAATGTCACCTTGAATTTATTAAGTAGATTTCAAGCATTTTGCTATTAACTAGACAAATAATAAACCACATTATTATGTTCTTGCATTGATACATTTTTTGTGCGCATGTAATTTTAATTGTATTTTTAGCTCTTTTTCCCTCATATACGTACTTTTTCGATAGAGTTGAGATAAAACCAACACTGATTTTCGAAATCGGTTCGAAATTGATTAACGATATTTTGTCGCTACCATTTTCTTAACGTTTTGCGACCTAGTCTACGTTCAAGTAATTCCTATTTCTATTACAAATTCACTTACCTCCAGTTCCGGAGTTAGAAACCGGGACATAGCGGTATCACTTACCCCAAAGTTAGATGCAGTGACATCACGTTGGCAGCAGCGTATCGGGTAACTTGACGTTTTACATGAGCGACCAAACTAAGCTACCTAGTTATTATTAATTAATAATATGTATTAATAAACCTAACAAATAAACTGATAAATTATCTATATGTTTTTGAAGTAACTGCTATGTTCTAAAATGCTGGTTAGTAGCAATGATGATGTATCAGCACTGCAGCAGCATTTTGTTTTAAACCATTTGTCTAGTCTAATCTAATTAGTCGTTTAGGCTCCCAACTCGCGAGCGACGAGCAAGGCGCGTTGTAGTTGCTAGCAGATAACAAGTCTAAGATCCGAAGTAAAATCGACCTTCACCCACCTAGTTACCGGATAAAAAAAAATGTAAATACATATATTTATCTTAAAATTTTACTGACTATAATACTAACTACTGTATTCACAATAAAATTGTCTTCATCTAAACTAATATTATAACGACGAAAGATTTGTTTGTTTGTTAAGATTTGGCTCAAAAACTACTCGACCGATTTTAAAAAATCTTTCACCGTTAAAAAGCTACATATTCCCCGAGTAACATAGGCTATCTTTATTTCCAGATATAGGGATCCCTACTAATTTGTCATAAAATGTCTTTCATCGCATGCGCTGCGAAAACTATGATGAATATATGATGAGACATAAAAATAATGTACTACATAATTAAAGTACGTATTATTACCTAGAAAAAAGTTCCCGAGGCTATATGTCTAACTATTATGGTTTACAATGGCTTACAATGACCGCTTTTTGTTAAAATTATTCAATCAAAGCTCAGCTGGAAAGAAAAAGTGATGAATTTGATATCAAGATATTAATCCTTATCCAGTTAAATGCTTTGGTAATTAAGGTTGATTATGTACATGTCAATTACACTTTAAATTATTCAAATTGGAACTTTCGTTTAAAAGTTACGACGGGTATAAAAATGCTCTAAGTAAAAAAATGTTGCGGTTTGAGCGAAACGGGGAGAATCTTAATGCTTGGTCCGATGAAGTTGAAACTCGGCATTAATGATTTGTATAAAAACAGATCTAACAATTATTACATAATCAACTCCTGACAGGGTGAACGGGGTGAATAGTAGGCTGATCCTGAGACCGTTGAATGGATATTTCCAAAATTGACCTTTAAAAAGGGTTAGAAGGCTTTAATAGGAGGCGTTGAAGTTTGTGGAGTACCTACTAAATCCGCGCGTACAAAGTCGCAGGCGAAGTGCTTGTTTTTATATATTTTTAAACTTGAACTAATCACCTGTTTGTACTCAGCAACCAGATAATAGAAACAAAAAGGTAGACAACCTAGCTGTTATAAATTCTGTATGTTGTAAGCTTTCTATTGGAATTTCGTTCGTTTGGAAAGCAAGTCAGTGGAATATATATTTTTTTTTCAATCATTTTAAAATTACTTATAGCCATGACCATATTTTTTACGGCAACCCTGTGCTCAGAAACATATTTCATTTGATAAAACATAATTTTCTTCTGGTAAGCAAGTGGGTGAAGGTCGATCTTGCTTGGGATCCTCTACTTATACAACTTCATAAAACTATTCGTGGCGCTCGCTCGCTGAGAGCCTTTGACGAAGTTCTTCGGAAAATTTCAACGTTAATACTTTGTGACATACGAACCAATATACGAAATCAGTGACTATTTTTTTTAATCTAGTCTTCATTTAATTTTTCTGTTAAAAATTTCTCGAAGAACTAAAAAAGTTTGTTAGTACAACTAAGAAGTGATAGATCATTCATAAAAAAACCCTCAAGCAAAGGATCGGACCGACAGTGTGTATTATCATAGGCACTTACTGAGTCCAAGTCGTTGANATTTATTTCCAGAAATAGGGATCCCTACTAATTTGTCATAAAATGTCTTTCATCGCATGCGCTGCGAAAACTATGATGAATATATGATGATACATAAAAATAATGTACTACATAATTAAAGTACTCAAGCAAAGGATCGGACCGACAGTGTGTATTATCATAGGCACTTACTGAGTCCAAGTCGTTGATTCTGTCGGTAGTTCCAGTCGTCAACAGAGTCGTTGGAAGGTCTGTCGAAAGTGTTAAATCGTTTACAAAACTGCTTTTCAATAGCGGTGGAGTTTTCGCTTTCGCGTCCATCGCCTCCACAGCTGTGTGGAAGCAATCCCAAAAAACCGCCAGCATCTGCAAAAACGAAAACGCTTAATACATTTGCAAAATATCCGCATCATTTGATTCCAGGACTGGAAGCGGATCCAAAGTAGGGAAAACACTATACAGATCATGACCAAATATATACAAAGAGATATTAATATACAACGTTCTTTATGGTATCCCGTAACTGTAGGGTATCTGAGCACCTAAAAGAATCGAATAAGTAGCTAATATTTTTTGGCTACTATAAAATTTAAACTATCAAATATAAATTCAAACTAAGAGTGTCAAAAATACTGATATTGGCGAACAGAAATACTAAGTGGGCGAAAAACTGAGTGCGGACACAAATATTGAGCAGAGCGACGCAAAATACGAATTTGAGGTACGTATTATTCGAAACGATTAGTATAATAGTTGTTGGGGAATTCTAAATTCAAACAAAAATCAATTTCAACACTCTAACCTCGACGACAAAGCCCCGCGCGGCGGGTCTCCTATTTCTGTCTGCAGGGTTTAAAGGAACCTAACATGAATGGTATACCATTCAAAACTAATCTATACGTGTCGGGGTGCCCGGAGCTCCTTGTGCCCTATGTTCCGCTACTTGGCTCCCTCACTTAGAATTATTTTCGCCCACTCAGTATATCTTTCGCCCAATTTAGTATTTAATTCGGACCCTTGGAATTTTATTTGCTAGCTTAGATGTTATTTCCTACTACTAGTAGCTCATATTACAAATTTGAATCATTCATAATTATCGCCAGTTAAGGTCAAAAAAGTCAAAAGTCAAAACGTTTATTTCAATTAGGCCATTAAACGGCACTTTTGAACGTCATCGTTTACAGTTCAGTAAAATAACAATTTTACATTAATAAAGTGACTCTACTGTCCATTCGGAAAGGTAGATTCTTATGGAGAAGAACGGACAAGAAACTCCATAGAAGGCTCGACTGGAGAGGCCTGCAGGCCTTTGAAAGCTCGTCCAGCCGTGACCGACGATTTACCGAAGAAGCTGTCCATGTTTTGTTTTTGATGCTTGCCAGCTCATGAAGATTTGTAAATATTGACGACTATGCATGAAGAAATAATTTCCGCACTTTATTATTAACATTTTTAATAGTGAAGTACTACTGTAGCTATACTCTATCGAGTTTATTACTTCAGGTTTACAACTTAGGTTTGTACTTTCGTGGAAGCAACCCAGTAATTTTTTTTTTACTATTTTGTTATGCACGATGAAACTGAATCACAAATACATTTACATATGGACCGAGGACTCTTAAACAACACGTCCAGATATATATATATATATGTATATATATCTATTCTCTTATGAGATCTTTGCCTCCCAACTAGTTCGGCAATACGCGTGGTACCTAAACTTTGTTTCAGACCAAACAATTATGGCCGACTTAACATTAGCGTTCAAAACGCTATTTATTTGATTTCTTCTTCGATATATTTTTATCAATGTTGGTTATGAAGTGAAGTTTGAAGTGAAAATTTCTTAATCTTCTTAATTTCAGCGGGTTGTCCACTTTTTGGGATGGGTAAAAAATGTTAAACTCGCTTGAAGACTGAAGTGTTAAATTTTTAATGTANATATATTTCTTATAGAACGGGTTCCATATTGGTACAGCATATTCTAGCTGTGATCGGACAAGCGTCTTGTATAAGTACAGGTAAGTGGAAACTCGCTTGAACTCAGCGGATGATCTCATGACAAATCCATACATTTTGAATGAGTTATTAACAATTTTTTCAACGTGTTGATTTAATGACAACTTATTATCAAACAATACACCAAGATCTCTTACAATAGATACGTTAGTAAGTGTGGTGTTATGCAATCTATATTTAAAATTAATAATTGACCGGTTTTTTGTAAAATTTATAAAATAACATTTCGAAAGGCTAAGATGTAGTTTATTGTCAAGACAGTAACCCGCGAGTCTATCTAGATCTTCTTGGAACTTAAGGCAGTCATCCACAGTATGTATCGTTTTATATCCTTTTAGATCATCAGCATACAGGAGAAATTTCTTCTAAGAAAGTGAAAGTTCTAACAAGGTTGACAGAATAACCGGACAAGTGCGAGTCAGACTCGCGCACCGAGGGTTCCGATCGAGTCTACCTTACCTATGGAAGTTTATAAACTATGAAAGCAAAATATAGAAAAATAAATCCATCCAAAGGTTGTCTTGAAAAGATTGCTTTTAGCGACAAGGCTGCCATTGTGTCACCCTATGTAATGAACATAAAAGGTGTACATAATATGTAGTATTCTATTCTATTCTATTCTATAGCAGGTAAGATTAAAGGACAAACTTAACATTGTTGCTGAAAAAATGTTCTCCCACACATCAATGTAAGTACGTCTCGGTAAATTTTTCAACCGAAAATACAACTTCATTGTAGTAAAATAATGATTTTTAAATGATAGAACTATACATTCCCAATTTTCAGTTTTTTTTTCTGTACTTGTACTGTAGGGTAACTTCTTGCCAAATTTCATGAATCTAGGTCAACGGGAAGTACCCTATAGGCTTTGATTCCGTTGCAAGCATCAAATTATGCGCCATTTACGGAGCACAATCGGCCTTACTGCTCCAAAGGGAAGCAGCTCTGAGTACCTACTTGATATTAATTTAGCTTGATTCCTCCACGCGTTCCTGAGAAAAGGGGTCTTGACGGACGGAAAGACAAACGGACAACAAAGTGATCCTTACAGGGTTCCGTTTTTGTCGCTTGCAAGCTTCATTTGAGTAATATACCTATTATATAAATGCTAAAACCTACGTAGCTTCAACCATTTACAAACGTTTTCAGTGCAAAATACCAAAGCTCAGTTCATCGATATCGATTGAAACAGTTATAAACACAAACCTGCTAACTGGATAGCGGTCGCGCCACTCGGATTCAGAATTCAGCTAAATGTGAACTGTCGTCGGGCTTCCTTCCTCTCAATATAATGAACTCTGCAGACGGATCCATTTAATTCGATGAAAGGTGTTGCTTTGGATACATTGAGTTTATCTAACTTAGTCGGTGAGGAGTGGAGAACTTCGCTGAGAGGTTTATTTGTATCATTAAAACTTGTGTTCCTAATGATATAATATGAAAACGTATTGCGAACTCAGATTAGGTAACGATGGGCTNCATCATTTATAACTTGTGTTCCTAATGATATAATATGAAAACGTATTGCGAACTCAGATTAGGTAACGATGGGCTTAACCTGAGTCACAGAAAGAACAAGATTCCCTTAAAACTTCAATATTCACAATCAGATAAGTTTAGCCGTTAAGTTTCCAATCATTCTTCGAACTCGAGATTCGAGCACTATTAATCAATCATACTTCGAGAGATTTCAAGAAAACTGAAATGTGAAATAAAGACATATTTTTGGTCTGTAGGATGAGAAATGGTGCTGTTAAAATTGAGATAGATGTAACTTGCCATTCACCTGCTGTGCAAGTTACACACGTCAGCTAATGCGACTGGACATTGATATAAACTACAATTAGCAACTATAGAACTTCCTCATGATTGATGTCGACCTTCCACATTGTTTTGACGGAGATCTTAACCATTGACATATATTCTACCGATAGACAAGAACGTTAAAAGAAACCTTTTGTTCGAAAACTGGTAATTAGAAATAAATCGCTGCAGCGCTAAATCTTGGCCCATAATTATCGTCTAAATAAAGAATTAAAACAGGCAGCGCTAGATCGCTTATAAACCATAGTTTTCTCGGGAAAAAAAACGTCGGAACTGCCAGGAATTTCATGGCGCTTACGCGTTTATAAACAAGATAGACGAATCTTAGATATACATTTTAAAATACCAAAATCGTGTTTTGGGCATATTTGTGAAAAATTAATAATGACAACCTTTATTATTTACTTCGGCCAATATTCGTACCAAGTTGCACGTACATTGACCCAAGGAATAAGATTCTTCCATACAAAGTTAACCACCCCTTAATTCGCCTATTGGGGGGAGTTGTGAAAACTAATAATGGCAATCTTTATTATTTACTTTAGTCAATATTTTTACTAAATTTCAAGAAAATTTAAGATTAAATAAGATTTTTCATACAAACTTCCAACCCCTATTTCACCCCCTTAGGGGATGAATTTTCAAAAATCCTTTCTTATCGGATGCGTACGTTATACAAAGAACACACCTTCCAAGTTTCAGGTCTCTACGATCAGCGGTTTAGGCTGTGCGTTGATCCGTCAGTCAGTCATTCAGGACAAAGCATTTTATATGTATAGATGAATTGTTCTGCGTTTAACTGACACCTAATGATGCTGAAATTTCTTCATGTATTTTTACAATATCGAAGACGTACGCAGTCGTATTTTGTGAACGTTGACAAGTATACATATAATTACTAAAAAAAAGGAATATAAAATAAATATTGAAAAATAGCCCAATAAAACAAGTTTTAAACACTTGGTAAAGTCACTAAGTAGAAGTCTGTGTTTAGCCACACATTTTTACTTACAACCGGTTATGTGTTTGAGTGTTTTAGTTNTTACTAAATATAAAATAAATATTGAAAAATAGCCCAATAAAACAAGTTTAAACACTTGATAAAATCACTAAGTAGGTAGAAGTCTGTGTTTAGCCACACATTTTTACTTACAACCGGTTATGTGTTTGAGTGTTTTAGTTTATGATTGTAAATGGCATTGCAATAAATGAAGTATTTTTTGTCTATTGTGGTATTACAATATTATTACATATTTATTAATTTGAACAACAAATAATTTTGCTTGACTACTGAACCTGTATTTACGTCCATGTTCACGTTTACCTTGGTCAAAGAATAAGCATTGCCATACAACGTGGCATTGCCACGTTGTATGGCAATGCCGCCAGTCTTTTGGGGACACTTCCAGTCGACAGCGATGCGGATGAATTTTTTAACTTCATATTTTAGGGTTAATTTAGTTAGAAGTTTTTATTATTATTTCTAGTGTATATAGCTAGTTAAGCATTTATTAAAACAGTTGTAAATAAAAGAAATTTGATTATTGTTTTACACTGTTCACGTTTTGATCCGAATTATCGCATTATTACTACGTACACCGCGTAAATATCAAAACCACACTAAAGTTAGTTGTAGTAATGTTCTAAACCACAACAAATTGTTAGGAATAGTTGTAAAATATCGCGTATCCCTAACGAGTTATTGTGGCTTCGCAGTCCGATGCTGGATTGGCGACGAATCACATGTGGGTTCAAAAACCCAATCTAGCAAATATCAACAACTTTTTCAATTTGTTTTCATTTATTTATTTATATTTTTTTTTTCTATCGTTTATGGTTTAGTCTAAGCAAAATAAAGTTATGTATGTAGGTTTGTCGTTTTGTGGCAATAAAATACATTATCTTTCTTTTTTTTCATTTATTATTTCTACAATGTTTCTTGCATTATTAAAGAACGACCATTATGATTTTCGGCTAACAATTTATCTTGTAAACAGGTGGGTAAATCTAAATTAATATTATAAAGAGGAAATATTTAATTGTTTGTTACGATTTAGCTCGAAAACCACTCAACCGATTTTTAGAATTCTTTCTCCATTAGAAAGCTACATTATTAACTTAAAACAGGCTATAATATACTTTCTAAAAATTAGAAATCCTTACGAAAATTTCAATAATGTAACCCAAAGAAGAAATTTTTTTTATTTATTTAATTTACCTAATAAATTCAGTATTTGGCATGCTGTGAGAAAACTATTGATGAAACATAAAATAATGTACTACATGATTAAAGTAACTGGACATCTAGACGCACTGCAAGTTACCATCCCTACCTTGTTGCTATTCCACCAATTCGCACTTAACGTTTCCAAACGTCTTTTATAATGCGCGTATTGTAAAACATTTTACAAATTCATCTATTTTCTGTATAACAAACTTCCAACTCCTATTTTTAAATGTTTTTAAATGGTTAGGTTTGAATATTACACTATTAAATGTATACTAATTTTGAACTACTAGCATTTACTTACTTTATCTTACTTAAGAATATTTTAATGAAATAATAAACATTGTCATAACTTGTAATGTTTTTTTTTTCATTTCTAAACGAACTGCCCATTTAAAAATGAATATTGAACTGCCTAAGTGACTACGAGACCAACTCAACTCAACAATATTATAAAGAATTGGAACCGTATGGTATATTTTTTAAAGTTCATATTCGCACAATCACAAGCAGCTGCTAAAATTGATCACGGAAGTTAACTTTAGTGTTACTGATGTGCGATATATTTTTGAATAAATCTACCTTCGCCATAGTTATTTTTAGCAGTCGTATTACTCATTTAGTCTCACAACCTTAACACCAACAATATAATGATAAAAATCGCCTAACGACATGATTTATTGAAATACTTGCACACACAAGGTTCAAATTCCCTATTACTGAAGTTGGTTCGATAATGTTGGCCACAGACTGTACATGTATGTATATGTGTATCGATGTTGGAATCAGTGTAAGACGATTGTGGGTAATCAACGGAAGCCTACACTGTGTACTAAGCATCCACTGTCCGTCCGTCTGTTTGTTAGCGGTCTTGATGTCATGAACTGTAATATTTGTTGAAAATTCAAACTGTGTGTAAAATTAAAGGGTCAGCTATAATAAAATCGCGCTTGGCCGATTTTTATTTTTAGGGTTCCGTACCCAAAGGGTAAAACGGGAACCTATTACTAAGACTCCGCTGTCCGTCCGTCTGTCTGGCTCTCCGTCTGTCACCAGGCTGTATCTCATGAACCGTGATAATTAGATAGTTGAAATTTTCAAAGATAATGAAGGTATTTCTGTTGCCGCTATGACAACAAATACTATAAAACAGAATAAAACAAATATTTAAGGGGCGCTTCTATACAACAAACGTGATTTTTTTGCCGTTTTTATAGATAATGGTACGGAACCCTTCGTGCGCGAGTCCAACTCGCATTTGGCCGGTTCTTACGTGTAGTCAACTGATCCGGATAAGGCCGCAAGATTATTAGACAAGAATTACAAAAAAAAAAACATGTGGGGCAGTCTTTGGGGACTGCCGATAGAAGTGAAAACTAAGCAAAGGCTAAAGCGTACGGTGACGATGACGCGAGTTCCATGATTTTTGTTCACCCAAAAAGTACACCAATATTCACAGTATACATATAGCTCATGGAAAGCGTTCGGTGACGAAGAAGCGAGATCCATGATTTTGTTCAACCAAAAAGTACACATATATACACGAGTCCCGTACGGTATATCGAATTACACATGAACGATATAACTGTCTACAGAAAGCATGGTTTACCAACGAACGGTAATACGTAAAAACTATTAGTCGACACAGTATACATATAGCTCATGGAAAGCGTTCGGTGACGATGACGCGAGATCCATGCCTATAGAAGTTTTCATTTTAAAAATCTTAATATTTACTTTAAGTATGGTCTCCGTGAGTGTATCCGCGGGTGGCATCACATCACAGGCTCTATTGAAATACCAGCGATGTGTATTTTTTTTTTAAATATCGTGGCTTATGCTAATTGCTGTGATAGGGATATTATAACCTTTTTGGCCTGGTACAGGTAATATTAATGTTTTTAGCTTTTATTTATTAATTATCACTTAGTTTTTAATTTAATTTACTATTTTGTTTGACTTGTGCGAGTCCCAAATAAACATTTTTCTTTTTTTCTCAAATAATTCGATTTAAACTTAGAATATCCACATGAAATTATGCCTGATCTTCCGGATAATCCGAAAGTTCCATAAATGTTGTCGATTTTAGAGAAAATAATAATCATATGGAGCAGCAGGTTTTTTAAATTTGTTTTATACACAGTTGAAGATTTTTTTATGAATGGATGAGGTGGCAGGTTGCAGCTCATTTACAATTATGGTTATCCATCATAGTAAATGACCTGGAGTGTCTTTTAGTCAAAAGTGAATAGGTAACTTCTAGACGAGCGTGCTCCATCGTACATCATCGCTTTCCGTTGGGAGACAATGTGGTCAAACGAGAGTAATATTATAAAAAAATATATTTACCAAATTGATCATCAAGGTGGTCTGCAGCGATTTCAATGCTCTTGACGTCAACATCTTCAAGTTCCTCGCTCTGCCCTCTCTTGCCTGTAACAGGATCCCATGTCGTTATCTAGAATCTTAATATTATTTTACATTTTGAAGCAAGTGGACTAATTCTATTTTTTATTTTCAGAATAGATTCAAGAGCCGAAAGTGAGACACTTGTACAGGATGTTTCAGAAGTGCGTGTTCATATTTCAGGGTTACGTTCTGTATCTGATATTAAGTAAAGAAACAATTATGAGCGACACGGTTGGCGCTGTGGTTGAGCGATTGGCTGCTGCGCCACGTGTCGCGGGTGCAATTCCCGCACGGAACAAGTATTTGTATGGCCTACAGATAGTTGTTCCGGGTCTGGCTGTTTGTGTATGTGAGTTTATATGTTTGTAAACGCACCCACGATACAGGAGAAATCCTAGTGTGGGGCAAAGATACTTAAAAAAAAAATAGCGAAAATAAAAATAATCGACTTTTATCAAAACATAACCAACCGTCGATGTCGATNCTTAAAAAAAATAGCGAAAATAAAAATAATCGACTTTTATCAAAACATAACCAACCGTCGATGTCGATATTTCATATAATTGAAATTGTTTCCTTACTGTATATCCGATACAAAAAGTCACTCTTAAATATGACCATGCACTTCTGAAACATTCTGTATAGCCGATATACTGCAATGACAAAAAACCCACATGTAATTAAAATACGTTTTCCAATACCTACACGAAAAATTTCCTCCATATTGCGGTGTAGTATCATTCGAACTACCAATGTGGCAACATCGCGCGTGTCATCTGCCTAGCCTTTTCACAACTATATTGGGGTCGGCTTCCAGTAAAACCGGATTCAGCTGAATACCAGTATTTTACGTGGAGCGGCTGCCTACCAAACCTCCACAACCCATTAACTGGGTAACACGGTACTCCTTGGCAAGATTGATGTCAGATTATCTAGCTTCTGATTATCCGTAACGACTACCAAAGATCTACAAATGACAGCCGGGGCTAACGGCTTAACGTGCTTTCCGAGGCACGGAGGAGTCATCGTATGTTAAGATGGTCACCCATCCACAGACCGACCTTGGCAAGTGTTGCTTAACCTTGAAGATCGACCCATGTGGCTGTTATTATTAAGGCAAGAGCTCCTCCTTTATGTTGCGAGGATAGGTCGATATAATTGTAAAAAAAAAATTGTAAAAAAATTTAGTCACGAGCTCCTACCGGCAACATCGCGCGTGTGCGCATTAGTATTTTGCAACTTCGGACATCCAATGTCATTGATGTAAATTTGGCAACGTCGCGCGTGCAGTGGTTTAAATTGTGTAAAAGTATATAACTTTTTTATTTAATAAATCACGGGATTTTACTGCTCTTTAAAATTTATCTTGGGATTTGAGGCATATCCACCGTATTCTTTCGCTGTATGAAATCAGTGTGAGTACATAAATAACTCGGCCTAATTCCGACCTCTGATTATTACGCCTCTTGATCACGTAATACTAACAAATCTGACGCTAACAAATAAATAAAATAAACAGCTATATTATGTGCAATAAATTGTACAATCAAATTCCGAGTACCATAAAAACATTACCATTCTTTAAATTTAAGCGTAATTTAAACAAATCTACTTATTCAAAAATCCTTTTACACTGTACTTGAGTTTTAAGATTATAAGTTGTAAATCGGTAGAGGATAAAAATTTAAATTTTTATATTCCAATTTCAATTTATGTAGGTAATTTAATTTATGTCAATTATTTTAATATACTATGACTGCTTGCACGAATTTTGACTTGAAATGATGGAATAACTTCTATGAATAATTTGCACGCCAGTATTAGAGGCAGAATAATAAATCTGTAACTTTCTGTACCATATTTACGCAAATAAATTAGTTAAGATTTTGAAATACTTTGGTTTAGCATAAATTGAATCTTACCTGATAAATTAAATCGCCGCTAGTTGCTAGATCCTGGACGCCTAGATTAAAATACCTAAAACAAAACAGAAAACTTAATAAGTAAATTAGAACACTGATAACATGAACTATGGTTTACATTTAGAAATATAAGCTTCACTGGCCTTGGCCCTATAAATCAAATCAAAGCTTTTATTTCAAATAAGCCATAGAAGGCCCTTTAAATTCTCAAGGTCGGTCAGGCAAAAACATGAAGTTAGATGCACGTTCCAAAGCGTAGATCTCTATGCAGATGAACGTACAAGAAACTCCTTGGACACTCTACAAAATAATCGTTACATATTGAAATTATTCATGAAAATATTATGTAATACACAACAATGCAATTGTAAAGCCGCAACAGAACCAGGTATGTATTGATCTTTTGAAGAAAGAGCCACANTAAAGACATTGAATCTAAACAATGCAATTGTAAAGCCGCAACAGAACCAGGTATGTATTGATCTTTTGAAGAAAGAGCCACACAGATTTGAGTGGCCTGTCCAGACAGTGCAAGCATTTGTCAGTTATTGCGCAGCTCAACTCAAAACTTTGAGGAGCTCAACGTTCCGACACACAATACCAAAGATAGGACGCTTGGATGGGCCGCAAAATTTATTCTAACAGACGCTAAAAATAAGTAACTTGAAATAAAACAAAATAATCCACATCGTCCTAATTCACCATAAGTGAAAAGTAAATAAATTATTTACAATAATTTACAAGGTAAATGTGAATGTCGAAGCAAATATAAAAGTATAAATAAAAAAATAAAAAAAGTACAATAATTACTTGTGCTTATTTGATTGGAGCAGATTTATGCGATATTTTCACAAAACATTGTTTTTGCAAGGTCGGAAATCGATCATATGAATTGCCATATACACCCTTATAATTGGTCAAATACTTGACAAACACCTTTTTTACCCTAGTTACCGTTCATTAGTAGTAAAAAAAATTAAAGAAATAATTCTGGTTCTGGAATCAACAATATACCAATATAAACGGTTATAATATTTTCAACTTTGAGTTCAATTTCGCATAACCAGTGGCAGTGGGGAAATTCCTATTTCACAGTTTGGGTAGGTAGGCAAACGATCAATGTATCAGATCTATGCAGTTGCGATGCCA
>NDFZ01003541.1:11820-23277 GCA_002192655.3 Mamestra configurata
CGCAGTGAAACGCGCCGGTTTCTCCGTGCGGTGAAACTAGCGCCCGCCACCACACAACCACACGCCGCCGCTCACCTGCGCCGCGCTGCCACAATACCCGCGCTGGGAGCGTTCGCACGCTGATCATAACATCGCGATTAAATAATCAACACCACCGCCGCTATTATGTGTTGCTGCCCGACACTGCACATAAACACGTTGGCAAGGTACGCGAGGGGCGCGCGGGCCGGGGCGTCGGGGGCGGTACCATTGTCTGCGTTATCTGCCATCAGCTGAGCGGCTCCGTGGGGCACGGCGCCACTCTCAGGGCTCCGCACTCTCGCTGAGGCAGCGTAAGGCGACGACATTCGCAACCACGCAACTAGTCCNATCGCAACCGCAAGTCAAATGAAGTCAATGCTTGAGGCCAGAAGTGGTCCAATGCGTTGTGTTCGGCGAGGTAACCCCGCAGGGTTCCGTGCAGTCAGCTCAAAGTGAGCGGCTCCTCCGGCGCGCAGCCCCTCGCCCCGCAGCGCACTCGTCCACTAGCGCTGAAGCAAGTTGCGTAACATGTGCACTAAGTCATGACCAATCACTAGCGCGAGGTCTCACCCGGCCCGGACGAAAGCTGCGCGAGACCCACTGCGTTACTATCTGCGACATGCCCCGTGAAGGACACAGTGCTAGTCGCCCACTCGGGCTCAGCTGGGCGCTGTCATTTGTGCTCACGATCAGAATCTGGCATGGACGAGACGTCAGCCTGCGACACACGACAGACAGCCGGGGTGAACCGACACTCGTGTCCAAACTGCCATTTGACAAAATTAATTTCAGAAAGTCCGTGCTGTTACAAAGTAAAAATTACAGTAATTTATTGCTATAACGACTGTCAGTTGTTTTGTTGATAAGTGTTAATAAAGTTTGGTTATCTGAGAGTGACGTCACAGCCGCGGCGCGGCGCACGACTTCGGGATGTGCTCATGACTCGCTGCTGCACCTTACGAGAGTCCCTCTCTACATTGTCATACTTTATTGGCAAACCGTCATTACTTCTATTGGTATACACATTGTTAGGACAACTGCAATGAAAATAATAGATATTTAATTATGACATACATAATATTTTTCTAACCTGTGCAGCTGTGGATGAGAACTTTTCCTTTTGAGCCGAAAGAATTCCCGCGTGTCATGCAAGTCTAGGGTAGAATCGAAGTGCATCAACTACTGATGTTTAACAATGCAAGAGAGCTTAGCATGGTCTCTACGAAACTGGCTTTGTGAGTAGCAAGAAACCGTGTCCGTGTGTAGGGCCCGCTCGCTCACCACTCGTGATACCGGATAATCCGGATCACAGCTGATGAGTTTAGCTATTTAGATTAGAAATCAGATGCAGCGCGACTTATTAGTGCATCATCTACATTACAACATCGCGAGCGATATCTGAGATACGGTTTATCTGCGCGGCCATCTCCCGCGCGGCTGGCGGCTGGCGGCGAGGCGAAGGCGACACACTTTCTAACGAGCATGTATTCCGCGGCCGCTCCACCACTCGCTGAAATACAGACACTATCTGAGACGCTGTGAACGTAATTATGCAGAACGAATGTCTTATGTAAGTGTTCATAAAACTTTTGGAATGGTGTTAGGGGGCGGTTGGACTGCTCGAACAGAGAGCTTTAGCGAGACGGTTGCGTCAGCGACACCGCGAGCCCGGCGGCCACATGCCCAGCGGCATGCGAGGCTGACGGCGCTCTCTGTAGGTGTAGGTGGCTGCTCACCCTCGTATGTATCCGTTCATGTGTGACCGATGCGATGTGACGTCTGGAGCCGGTAACTTCGAGTCCGTTTTGCATTCCGTTACCTTATTTACTCTTACCGGCCGGTACAGCAGAGCTCGAATGAGTATCTGTTGTGCCTCTCTGTTCGTGACTATTATTCTACGCTACTACAAGTTAACGTTCTCCATCCCGCCGACCACAAACAAGTGAACGCTATGGTAAACCTACCAATAGGTTCGTTTGCTGGTTCCTACTTATTCAAATGACTTAAGGTTTATTAATGAATGAAATCAAGATAGAAACCGTATGCGAGATGATCGCGCTACATACGCGCATTATAATATTCATCAGTTGGTCCGGCGGCCGCGCATCTCCGCGCTTTCTCTCGCGTGGAGCGCCCAGCGCGCCGCTTCCAGCCGGTCCCCGAGACGTCCTCTCGCGTCGTACCCCTTGATACCTCATGTGGCGTCACGAAGCAGCTGTACGCTTGCAGCTCACTCCGAGGTGACGGAGTCAAATTCCAATATTAATTTCCCAGGGTGATCGACTGATTGATGTTTACAATCACTTACGCCAAGAGCAGACTGATCCAAGTCTGGACGCTATTCGCCTTGCTCATGTTGCTATGTACATCTTGGATTCTGACGTCAGATGTATCGCAAGTTCGGTTCCGTGTGAACATTTCTGGTCAAGAAGATGGACGAGCTTTGAGCGGCTACTACTTATAACTTCTTCCGGATCCTCAACTCATCCACCTGATAAACTAAAACACGTACTCTGATTGTTTCGGTCGGCAGGGACACGTCCAGTGCCCGCACAGTCGCCCTGAGACAATCCCTGAATGCGTATGAGTGCAGCACGATCCACTAAAACCTCGAGAATGAGACGGGTGGCCGGGAGGAGGCACCGAGTCGTCCTGGGTTTTCTTGTTCCGCAGGTTTAGGCTCCCTTTTTCTTCTAGTTGTTGCCTCTTCGGCGGCTGTGTTGCGACTGACTGAGCTGGTTATTTTTTCGAGTGGCCTCAAGCAGTTCAACCTAGGAAGTTTTCGACTGCTTAACCGAACTTGCCTGTGGCGGCCTTAATATAATATTAAATTCTCCAGGCAGTGCTTATTAAAAACTCACTGACAGAGCCAGCAATCGGCTCGCTTTTTATATGGGCCGCCTTTGCGTGACGAGAGCTGCTGTGGCTGCGTAATTCGAGCCCATTTTACATTATTTGTATATGAGCGCAGAACTTTGGAGCCTTGATTTATTGTTTTTCTATAAAAGACCACACAATTGATAATATATATGTTTAGATTTCAGAGGCCTACAATATAAAACAATAATAAAGAATGCATAACTGTAAAAAACAAAAACATCAACATCCAAATGTTGTAAGTATTTGTTATAGCAGTGTAATAGTTACATTAGTTACAACATTTGGATGTGTCNCATGTTTAGATTTCTGAGGCCTACAATATAAAACAATAATAAAGAATCCATAACTGTAAAAAACAAAAACATCAACATCCAAATGTTGTAAGTATTTGTTATAGCGGTGTAATACTTACATTAGTTACAACATTTGGATGTGTCAAATGTTGTAAGTATTTGTTATAGCAGTGTAATAGTTACATTAGTTACAACATTTGGATGTGTCAAATGTTGTAAGTATTTGTTATAGCAGTGTAATAGTTACATTAGTTACAACATTTGGATGTGTCAAATGTTGTAAGTATTTGTTATAGCAGTGTAATAGTTACATTAGTTACAACATTTGGATGTGTCAAATGTTGTAAGTATTTGTTATAGCAGTGTAATAGTTACATTAGTTACAACATTTGGATGTGTCAAATGTTGTAAGTATTTGTTATAGCAGTGTAATAGTTACATTAGTTACAACATTTGGATGTGTCAAATGTTGTAAGTATTTGTTATAGCAGTGTAATAGTTACATTAGTTACAACATTTGGATGTGTCAAATGTTGTAAGTATTTGTTATAGCAGTGTAATAGTTACATTAGTTACAACATTTGGATGTGTCAAATGTTGTAAGTATTTGTTATAGCAGTGTAATAGTTACATTAGTTACAACATTTGGATGTGTCAAATGTTGTAAGTATTTGTTATAGCAGTGTAATAGTTACATTAGTTACAACATTTGGATGTGTCAAATGTTGTAAGTATTTGTTATAGCAGTGTAATAGTTACATTAGTTACAACATTTGGATGTGTCAAATGTTGTAAGTATTTGTTATAGCAGTGTAATAGTTACATTAGTTACAACATTTGGATGTGTCAAATGTTGTAAGTATTTGTTATAGCAGTGTAATAGTTACATTAGTTACAACATTTGGATGTGTCAAATGTTGTAAGTATTTGTTATAGCAGTGTAATAGTTACATTAGTTACAACATTTGGATGTGTCAAATGTTGTAAGTATTTGTTATAGCAGTGTAATAGTTACATTAGTTACAACATTTGGATGTGTCAAATGTTGTAAGTATTTGTTATAGCAGTGTAATAGTTACATTAGTTACAACATTTGGATGTGTCAAATGTTGTAAGTATTTGTTATAGCAGTGTAATAGTTACATTAGTTACAACATTTGGATGTGTCAAATGTTGTAAGTATTTGTTATAGCAGTGTAATAGTTACATTAGTTACAACATTTGGATGTGTCAAATGTTGTAAGTATTTGTTATAGCAGTGTAATAGTTACATTAGTTACAACATTTGGATGTGTCAAATGTTGTAAGTATTTGTTATAGCAGTGTAATAGTTACATTAGTTACAACATTTGGATGTGTCAAATGTTGTAAGTATTTGTTATAGCAGTGTAATAGTTACATTAGTTACAACATTTGGATGTGTCAAATTTTCATTAGGTATACATTTTGCCCTATATTTCTAAAACTAGATGTCCTATCGACTTGATGCTATCACTATTTGTACCCTGGATCACAAATGGGGTCTCGTCACCGACACTGTTTGCGTATCATAAAGTGATTGAATACACAAATGCATTTCAATTTGTAAGCTTTACTATGGTATCCAGCTTAGATTTCGACCTACCAAGAAGTAGTGTGTTGACCCTTGCTGAAAACAATACATTAAATATTGGCCCTCGCTGATTGCAAACGATTGCTTTGATAAGCGATGCTGGCGATAAGGCGCGGTAGATATCGCGGCGCAGTGACTGCTCAGCAGTGCGCGCGCGTCGCTCCAGCGCGTCTGACTAGCGACACCGCTGCACCGGCGCGCAGCGATGCAGTGCCTCCAGTGGAGACCTTATGACTGCGTTAGCGAATGGTATTACCGTTCCTGAGTCTGCGCCAAACATTCAATTTAAGAACTCTTTTTGCCATCGACGCGAACAAGTGCCTCCAGTCACGTAAGGGGTGCGATGATGTGCGGGTGCTGCGAGGTAAGCGACGCGGCGTTTGGCAGCCTGGCATTAACCTTTTGACCGCCACGGTCACAAATGAAAAAGTGCCCAACACGCCACCGTCGGCTAAAGCCGACAAAAAACCAGCGAATTTGGTTTTGCGTCGGGGGCACACCGATGCATTTATACTCTGGCGTTCAAAAGGTTAAACAAGAATGGCGTCTCAAAACAATGCTTTCTGCTATTTCATTTCATTTCATTTATTTTAGTAACAATTTTAACATTGTATCGAAATTTACACTAAATTAAAAAAATAAGAATTCACTGTAAATCACTATAACCGATTAATAATACAGTGACCAAATAAATTAATTTAAAAGTACTTACAATATTTGCCATTCCTTGTAACAAGTTAAAACAAATAAATTAAGATTCCACACCATTACGAATGTCAAAAGTATAATGTAATGTCAATAAAAATAGTGATGTGTTAAAAAGATGTCATCTCAATAAAAATGTAAAAACAAATTAAATCAGATTCATCCATTACACAACAATGTCAAAAATAAAAAGTCAATAAAATACTACAATAAATAATTAAAGTCTAGTTGTACGTGACACACAGAAACTCATTAAGGGTGTAGTAATAGCATTTTCTATCAAAAATGATTTGAACTGCTGCTTAAACTGATTGTTGTATACTGACTTTAAGTGTACAGGTAGTTTATTCAACAGTTTAATTGATTGATAACCTGCAGCACGACTCACTAGGTACTTTTAAATGAGGTTGCATCTTATTTTGTAGTTCCCTACGCCTAGTAGCTTCCCGCTTACTTCTTTCCTCCAGTGTTTCGAAATTCTGCAGCTTTTTCATAAGATCCGTGAGAAGAACTAAAATATACAAACAAGGGACCTGAAGTTCTTTAAAGTACTTCTTACACGATACCCACTGTGGAATTCGCACCATGGATCTTATTGCCCTCTATTGTATCATGAAAGCTGTGTTTATATTGTACGCGTACCTCTCCATAGAGTGATCTGTACCTAAGCTTTGACTGTACAAGCGAGTAATATACCACTTTTAATTGCTTTATAGCGATCTCTTCTCGCAGACTTCTTAGGGCATAGCAAGCTGAGTTGAACTTTCTATGGCTGTCAATTCTTTTTTCCAGTGTAGTCTTTCGTCAATGCAGTGTTGTATTTCCATTTAATATTTACTATTTCTATATTTTCTTTGTTTCTCGACGTCGTCCTTTAAAGTTTTATAGCTTGATCAAAAGAATTAGTCGTCACCTGTCTCTTCACTGTCGAACGTGTTTGAGAAGACTACTACTACTATTTGCTGGGGATTTGATATTATTGTGTTATTAACTTTAAGGACTAAGTATGTTATCATAATTGTCGCGTTTTGAATTTGTGCTCCTATGTCTATTTAAAACCTGCCATATAGCTTTTGGAGATTCATTTGCTTTGTTTAGTTCTTTACTGACTGCAATACGTCTAGCTTTTTTTAAGACTAGTTTGTGTATTCTAATGTATGATTTTGTAAATGCCCTTATTTCCTCCGTGCAGGTCACTTTGTTTATGTTTTGAAGCAAAAATCGCTTTATTTTAGTATAGTATTTAGTATACACTCTAATTCCTTTCGTTACCCAGGACCATTTTTGATATTTCTTAAAATTTACCCTTGTTTTTTCTTTTTGAAACTCACCCGGAGTATTTGTCAAATTTTCTTTAAAAAGCCAAATACCTTCTTCCAACCATTTCATATTCAGAATTCGTCGTCTAAAACTATTTGAATTTTTGTCACTAAACTGTCTAATCTGTATATTTAAAAAGTCTTGGTCGCCATCGGACTGTACTTTCTCAGTTTTTAAGCGACAGAATAGACATCAGCCAAGCAATTATGATCAACAAACTGTTCATTGATCAAATCATCCGGAAATCCGTCAAAAATTATCCAAACGTGATTGCGCATTATTCCGTTTATATGTCACTTCGTTTATAATTGGTCTAAAATTGTAAGATGTCAGTAATGTCAAAAAGAAGTTTTTTTGTCGTTTTTAAGCAAGTCAATGTTGAAATCTCCACAGATAACATATTTTTTACTGAAAAAGTGTTCTAGTAATTGTTCCAACTTTGATAGAAATGTATCATAGTTTTGGTCGATAAGATTTCTGTAACAGCTGACAGCAATAGATGTAAATGTTAGTAGTGTAGTGCTAACATCTTTAACACCGCAAAATTCAGGTGTAGTTATTACGGGTTTCAGACATTGGTAGTTTACCATGAGAGTTGTTCCAATCAGGCACAAAAAAGGTCATCAGTCTGCTTGCCGATGCTATTTGTAACTGCTAAGGAACGCCTTGATGAAGTTTCAAGCTGTCTGGACCTTACTGATGCTGTTTCGGCGGTTGAGTCCCGCTGTGGTGTAATGCTGGAGTTATTGCTTCATCAGCACTACTGACTGCTTCATGATCGGAATAGTCGGTATAACACTCTTCAAATAATCATTATAGAACGGTTACCATAAATATTCACTGTAATTTTACGAATGCTCGAATGGAAGTAATTTAGTGCTCACGTGCGCATCGACATGCAGTAATTACATTTAGATCCGCGAGAAAAGTGCACGGAATCCGCGAAGATTGCACCTCGTGGGCAGTGATGTGCACCTCGGGTGGCCGTACAGCGTGAGGTTAAGGTAGCGGTGAATGGATGCAGAGTTCTCGCGCTATCCCTACGTAAAATTTGTTTATTTTGTCCGCGCGTAGGTGAATTGAAGCACTTCTTGGCAAGCATGCAGTTTTATTGAAATAATTTTCTAGTGATAAATATAATGTTAATTAGGTCACTGGATCATGTGGCGCGTTAGCTGGTGCAATTGGCTCCCTTGACTTTTTTCTACTGTTCGATCTTCAATTGGTACAATCTATATATATATATTTACATATATAAAAATGAATCGCTAAAATGTACATAGTACGCGCATAACTTCGTAACGACGGACCCAAATTGGATCTTGGTCTTTTTCTTATGTTCGTTATTGTCCGAGCAAGGTTTGTATGCAAGACATTTTTGAAAAACAATACATCCTGGTGAAGCCAGGGCGGGCCACTAGTTTGAAATAAAAGTCTTGCGGTTCACGTTGTAACGGTGACAAGAAACATACAAGTGTGATAGTCCGAAGCGACTACGAAGTGGCAGATTAAGACTCCTACTCATCATCGGTGACTGTGCCACCGACTGTGGCAGCCGTGTCACTGGCCTTTGCAATGCCAGCGGAGGATACAAGCGCACTCGCAGTGATGGATTCTCGTCAGCACTCCACAGCAGCGGTATTAATAGCCGCGCGAGTGAGCGCACTCTCGTACCTCACGATTAGAACAGTGCAGCCGCTATTTATTCTGCCATATCGCACCGAGCATCGAACGCCCGCTAATCTAACTAGACAAGCGTCTCGAGTACATAGACCGATACATTATGTGGGGCTGTGCCTTGTGGAATCAGTCGCCGACTTCTGCGAACGACACGGAGAAGGAATCCTCCTCACGGCGCGGTAGTCAGCGTGCTCCGCGAGCCACCGCGCACCAGTCGCACGACCAAAACTATTGGAAGAGCTATTAGTGTGCATCGGGAGTTCGACACTGACGCGCGACGAGTGACGAGTGACGCAGCAATCGTTATTGTTCCAGCTAGTTTGACACGAGTTGTTTTTAGTCATACAGAGCGGGAAGCTAGCATTGAATGGTCAGCAGGGTCGAATGAATCGGAAATAATGTAAAGAGTTTTAAGAAAATTATAAACGTTATTATCAACATTTTGAAGCTGCAAAAAGTTATTCGCGCAAAATTATTCTGAGTTAACACAAAAGACTATGTTTCATAACACATAGTTATAACATAGTCCTTCCACCTCCACCGTATACAACTGTATGGTTGGGTNCTGTTTCGGCGGTTGAGTCCCGCTGTGGTGTAATGCTGGAGTTATTGCTTCATCAGCACTACTGACTGCTTCATGATCGGAATAGTCGGTATAACACTCTTCAAATAATCATTATAGAACGGTTACCATAAATATTCACTGTAATTTTACGAATGCTCGAATGGAAGTAATTTAGTGCTCACGTGCGCATCGACATGCAGTAATTACATTTAGATCCGCGAGAAAAGTGCACGGAATCCGCGAAGATTGCACCTCGTGGGCAGTGATGTGCACCTCGGGTGGCCGTACAGCGTGAGGTTAAGGTGAATGGATGCAGAGTTCTCGCGCTATCCCTACGTAAAATTTGTTTATTTTGTCCGCGCGTAGGTGAATTGAAGCACTTCTTGGCAAGCATGCAGTTTTATTGAAATAATTTTCTAGTGATAAATATAATGTTAATTAGGTCACTGGATCATGTGGCGCGTTAGCTGGTGCAATTGGCTCCCTTGACTTTTTTCTACTGTTCGATCTTCAATTGGTACAATCTATATATATATATTTACATATATAAAAATGAATCGCTAAAATGTACATAGTACGCGCATAACTTCGTAACGACGGACCCAAATTGGATCTTGGTCTTTTTCTTATGTTCGTTATTGTCCGAGCAAGGTTTGTATGCAAGACATTTTTGAAAAACAATACATCCTGGTGAAGCCAGGGCGGGCCACTAGTTTGAAATAAAAGTCTTGCGGTTCACGTTGTAACGGTGACAAGAAACATACAAGTGTGATAGTCCGAAGCGACTACGAAGTGGCAGATTAAGACTCCTACTCATCATCGGTGACTGTGCCACCGACTGTGGCAGCCGTGTCACTGGCCTTTGCAATGCCAGCGGAGGATACAAGCGCACTCGCAGTGATGGATTCTCGTCAGCACTCCACAGCAGCGGTATTAATAGCCGCGCGAGTGAGCGCACTCTCGTACCTCACGATTAGAACAGTGCAGCCGCTATTTATTCTGCCATATCGCACCGAGCATCGAACGCCCGCTAATCTAACTAGACAAGCGTCTCGAGTACATAGACCGATACATTATGTGGGGCTGTGCCTTGTGGAATCAGTCGCCGACTTCTGCGAACGACACGGAGAAGGAATCCTCCTCACGGCGCGGTAGTCAGCGTGCTCCGCGAGCCACCGCGCACCAGTCGCACGACCAAAACTATTGGAAGAGCTATTAGTGTGCATCGGGAGTTCGACACTGACGCGCGACGAGTGACGAGTGACGCAGCAATCGTTATTGTTCCAGCTAGTTTGACACGAGTTGTTTTTAGTCATACAGAGCGGGAAGCTAGCATTGAATGGTCAGCAGGGTCGAATGAATCGGAAATAATGTAAAGAGTTTTAAGAAAATTATAAACGTTATTATCAACATTTTGAAGCTGCAAAAAGTTATTCGCGCAAAATTATTCTGAGTTAACACAAAAGACTATGTTTCATAACACATAGTTATAACATAGTCCTTCCACCTCCACCGTATACAACTGTATGGTTGGGCAGACCCTGCATGGGCACCGTCGTGACCTCTCGCGTCAGACCCTGGTTCAATCCATGGTCCGGAGCGAGGAGGCATGGGAAGCAGTCACCTCCTTCTGCAAAGCAGTAATGCTAGTGAAGTAGGAGGCGGGCCGCGTGAGGGAGAGACAAACCTCACGCCCCAGCCGCCGCAACAGAAGAAGACGCCCCGGGCGTCGGCAGTCGCAGGGCGATTCCCGGCCATCGTAGGCGCGTGCCTGCGGTCGGCGAGCGTTGGGTAGCTCGCCGTCTGATCAGAACCAGGCCAGGGTCGACGGGGCGTTGTGTTTCACGCGCCAGCATAGTAGATGGGGCCCGGAGCCAAAGCCTGCTTGGGTTGCGGAATTTGTTCGAAAGACTCACCACGCCCTCAAAACTCAAAATTCAAAAAATCTAAATCAATCATTTGCCTAGCCTTTTCCCAACTATATTGGGGTCGGCTTCCAGTCAAACCGGATTCAGCTGAATACCAGTATTTTGAGTGGAGCGGCTGCCTACCAGACCTCCACAACCCATTAACTGGTTTACACGGTACTTCTTGGCAAGACTGGAGTCAGCTTTCTGGCTACTGACAATTCATAACGACTGCCAAAGATCTACAAATGACATGTGATGATTTCCCATCCATATAAAAAGGTATGTAGTTGTATTGGATAGCAGTGATCACCCGACTCGTAAGGAAGGCAAATAGGCATGGTGCGCATTCGCTGCCATGACGTCTTGCTGATGACAGCAGCGCCAGGACCACAGGAGCCTGTGTGCCAGGCCGCCTGTCCGACACTGTGTGCGTGTTCATGGCTCGCTGCCGCATACCACGCGAGACCTCTG
>NDFZ01003542.1:6893-30322 GCA_002192655.3 Mamestra configurata
GAGGGGGTGCGGGGTGAGGCGAGGGGGTTCCAAGATGGCGGCGTCGCCAAGGCAACGGTGCAGTCGCTTCCTTAATCGACCGTCGCAGGCCCGCGCCGTCTCCAGCCCACTCTCATTTATGTATTGTATTGCACTTGAGGACTGACTTGTGTTTTATGATGTTCGCGCTGCCTATGTACTAGCCGAGCTAGGTTTTTGTAGTCAGATAATTGGATTTCAGTTGGGAAACTCAGAAATATTTTTACTGGAATAGTACTACTCTACACTATTTACAAATAAAACTTCTGAGAGATTCTGAGACACTGACAAAAAAAAGTTTTCCTTCAAACTTTCCACCAATATTTCCACCATTTTCTCCAATAACCCAGCTACATCGCTCACTGTCCCACCTTACCCACTAGCTCACAAACAAGCATCTTGGATCCCGATTTGTAAATAACGTACGTTCAGGAGTCGTTAGTTCTCCGATCAGTTAGGTCAGTCCGTAATCCAGTGGCCGGTGCGCTGCAACCGCCACGGAGCCAATAAAAAAGAGTTATAGTTGAGAAGAAAAGGAAAGTCTCGCGTCTCAGGCCGTTAGTTAGGGATCAAGGGCTCTGCTCGCGCCGGGCGATAATCATAATTTTTACTTACAAGAGCAAGAGTATAAGGCATTAGTTGGCGGGCTCGCGACAAATCTTTCCTAACTGCGAGCAACTTTGCGACTCCACTCGGCGTTAGCTCTCGACACTATATTTTGTAGACTACAGGTGCTTCGGACGCGGTGGACTAAGCGAATGCTGAATGTGGTGCTGGTGCACTGGGGCTGCATCTAGGCAGTAGCTTTTCTTTTATTTTTGATATAGATGTTCTTTTTCAAAAAGTAGTCAGATTTTTTTTTAGCTGAGGAATAAATAAGGGTGTTTGACATATTTTCTATAAAACGCTGCCAAACAGCAAAACCCCATTTACTGATCTTCATAGAGCCCAGTCAAGTTCAGTATTTGATCAGAAGAAAATTTGAGTAAGTGATTGAGTCGCTACGATGCTACGGTGCTACGAACAGGCTACGAAACATTACACATTATAAGGTCAACCGCTACGGCATTTAAGTCCACAAAAATATTCATAACTGCTTACACGAAGCCGCAATAAGGTCCACGAAAATTACTTTATTCGGATTAGATAGTTCTCATATTCTCTTGTAAAGGTAAGGTACTAAGGAAATGGCTTCATATAAACATAAAGGATACAAAAAGGCCGCCCTAAAACAGCACATAACCACGTCCCAGCCATTTACAAAGTCACCGTTGTTGTCCGATTTGATACACAAACAAAGTGGCGTGCGAGTGTAGTCTCGTCACGTGGTAGTGGCGAACGAGCCGAGTGGCGAGTGGCCAGTGCGTTAGGACGCGCTATTCAAGTGTTATTCAGAATATGTGAACATCGCGCACGTGCGAAAACCTGTGGAGATGCTGTTGAGCTGGAAAATATCGTTTGGTATCGGTGTACGGTGAACAACGCCACAAGTTTGATTTTTTATAGTATGAACGTAAAAAAAATGGCGGCAAAGTTGAGTTGCTGTTTTTATTTCAGTTTGAGCACAGAAGTCAAATACTCTCAAAAGTATGGCGTGTGCAAGGGTAACCGGGTGTCGGTAAAAGCTGAGCGTAAATTCTGGTGGGTTACAATATTAATAGCAGATTAGTAACTAGCCTGAAGAAAGCAAGGAAGGAATATTGGTTGATTCAGACGTGGCAGCGTATCTTCGGAAAGGTCTTTGTGTAACACTGGACTCTGATAGGAATTTTCTTTTTGTGTTACATAATTTTAGGCTATCTTATGGTACATGCAGAATCAGGAGTGAGTGGCTGTATTGTGCAGGTGTGTTGTTTATATGGTTGGTGTTCTGACATTACAGCTGCCGTAACAAGTTGACCAGTTCATCGCTGGTTTCTTTTAGAAATGCAACTATATCCGTAAACCATTCCAAGTAGGTACGATGGCATCTCTCTGAATTACGCTAAAACATCCTTCCCACCCAGGTTACCTTTCACAGCTTACCTAATCATAGTTGTACCAGCGTTAGACTTGCCCACCTTTAAAATGACAAAAAAGTTTTTAAGAGCAAAAACAATCCTCATTCTTTGCACCCAAAATATACACATAGCTACTTACTACAAAAATATAGAAGAAAGAAGTCTCCACGGATCTGTGTGCGCTAGTCCTCAGGCGGCTCGGGTCGGATTTGTTTTATGCCGACCGAAGACATCGACTTACCGCGACCGGCCGGCGTCTCCTTAATTTTATTACACGACCCGAACTCCAACAAAATGTCCTAATTGTGTCTCGAAAAACCAACCTGGAGAATGGAATTACCAATTTTGTTTCGTCCTTTTCTATGGGAGTTCGACGTCTTATTGGGTCGGGGTTCCTTCCGTCTTGGATTTTGTGCACGGTTACGTACTTTATATACTTACTTACTTATTTTGTTATTTACTTGTTTCTGTTTTCGAGCTATGGTGGAGTATTTTGCGGTGGTGTAGGTACTTACATACATAGGTTCCTAGGTAAAGTTTTTGTTAAAGTTAAATAGATTAATAAAAAATATTAGGTACCGAGGTACTTACTGATATCTATCATGACTTTCCTCTCAGGTATCTTCCTAGACTTTGTAGATCTTCTGTTTTCATAAAGACTTAGGTAGGTACCTACTTACTCCACAATTTCCATCATCTGTATCGATGACTGTCGATGACGGATTTCGGATCATCAAACGTGCAGGCAGATGGACTTTTCGAAGACTTCAAGTGACACATAACGGTCTGGTCAGCCTCAAGCCACTTACACTGTCTGTCGTTTGGATTTACAATCCTAACTTGCAACTTCATCCGACAACTCCATCCTTGTTTCTTGTGACGGAGTTGTCAATGAGCTCTTCAAATGGGTCCCGAGCCCTGACCTCTTTGCTAAGTGATACCTAGTAACAAGCTAATAACGCTTACCAGCATGTCACTAGTTATAATAATATCTAATAATATTTTTAAATGTTTTTTTGTTTGTTACAACTGTTTTTATAAAAAGAAATATTTTAAAATGTAAATTTATATGTAAAGAAAATTAAATAAACGAAATAATAATTAATTATTTATTGAGAGCAACGATGACTCATACAGTGTTAGTAACAATAAATAAACTTATAACTATGTTAGTGATACAATCACAACAACAATTACAAAAGCACACATAACAAATAAAATCATTATTCCAGCTGAGATACTGGAGCAACGATTTACAATTTGGCAGTCCAGCCTGCCAGCAATCATTATCATTTACCTAAAGCTACTGATGAACCTAAAATTCCAAGTACCAAATTTGTGAATTTCGGTTTCAATCATCACAAAAAGAAAAGCTAACTTGTTCATTTTTAGATTAAAGAAAGTAGGTAAATAATTTATATACTTACATTTATTGTATTATTTGTATCAAATCTGAAAGCTAACATATAATTTACCCTACCGCTAAAATTATAATGAAAACTAAGTTATTACCGGCTGCAATAATTTGTAAACTGAAAAAAATAAAATAAAATTAAGTTCAAGCCCACCTGGGTTGTGAGATCCATTTGTTACTTGCATTTAGACAAAACATGTTTAAAAACCCGCTAAAATTTATTTTATGCTAGGCAACGGTCAGGTAACGCCATCTTTAGTTGAATAGCTAAATCTATCATAAAGTTTACTACAATGCCATCTAGGATTGAGTAGCCTCAACATGCACATGAAACGTCGAACATTTTAGTATTTCAATAAAATACTAGATGGCGCTGACTTTAAGAATGTAACTAGTGATGTTCCTTCTTAATCTAAATAACGAGTCAGGGTAGCGTATCGGTTTAATTAATTTTAAAAAAAAGTTTTTTTTATTGTTCGTTTTCGTTCTCTTCCAGGCAAACTAGAATGGAAAGAAATAGCCTGGACATGACATGGGGCTGCATTTGGTGAAAATATAAAGATTAACAATTTTTTAAAGAAAAATATTAAAAGAAAGTAGGACAATATACAAAAATGGATACACGAATACACAATACACATACCTAATATATAAGCAAAAAAATATGCGTATAACTAGAATGAATTCACAGTGACAAGTAGCGTTCCTTAACAAGTCTTTTAAAAACAGGTAGCTTTTGGGCGCGTTTTTTAGCATTTCCTACAGGGTAACCCCACTAAAGGCCGGTTTCAATAACGTATCTACCTTTAACCAACTGTCAAATTTGCTACCAACAGTAGCTGAAAAAAACGTTTTAGCTACTAATGGTACCTAATTAAACAGTTGATCAAAGGTATCGTTATTGAGACGTTTCGTAAGTTAAAAACATAAGTTCAAACAGATTGTTTGGCTACAAAAAGAAAAGTGAAAGGTAATGAATGAATGCAGCTGTAACGAAATTGTAAGGGAGGCGCTAAAAGGATGTTTGATGAATAAAAAATGTGTATCAAAGACGTAGTCTGGAAGTAGCACCAGTGACTGAAAAGTTATGTCAAAATTGGTTGTTGTGGTATGGGTCTGTGTGTGTAAAGTAATGAGTAAATCTGGCGCAGGACCAACTGGCCTAACGTGCTTTCCGAGGCACGGGAGTATCACACCACCAACTTCCAAACTCCGGGCTGTCACTGAGAAATTCCTATTGGAAAAACTAAGTTCAATTAACAATTAGTGGGAACTCAAAAAAGGTAATCCTAATGCTGACCTAAGGAAAAATTGATAATCGTGTAACGTTTTTTTAAATAACTCCCATTATGAAAACTATTTTTCTCTTCAACAAAAATATCGGTTTCCCTAAAATCATTATTGCAGCGCCCATCACTACAAGTTTGACAGCGTCGCAGACAGACTGACTGAGACGTTGTCGGTCGGCTGAGTGACTTGACAATTTGTTTATCAATCGATACGCAATAACTTCCAAACAAAGTGAAATTATCCAGTATTTGTTTAGTATTTAGTACGGAGAGGGCGAAACTGAACTGTGCGAGATAATACAAAAGTTTTAAAAATGACAAACACCTTAGTGGTTTGTCTAATTGCACTCTTTTGTTGTACAAGTGAGTAAACTACTTACATTATTTTTTATGCTGAATCGTGTGTGTAATTATTTTCGTCCTTGTAATATTTGTGTTGTTTAGTAAACCTTAGTTGTGCGACTTAAGAATTACGCTACTTAATACTTGGACTATAAAGGCAGTTCTCAGACTACATGCAAAGTACCCTCTACCCATTGTTTCAAATCGTAATAGGTATATTTTCGCGTTACATAGTGATTTCATCGCGTTATTACGAATGCAAGCTAATTAATTATTGTTGGATCACTGCTGGAATTCATGCCAATTAAATTGGCACCTAGGTAGTTATGCTTTTTTTCCAGTTGGTTATTGTTTTAAATATATTATTATTAATTACTATTTTTGTTCTGATGACCTTAGATTATTCTCGAAAACAACTCACATTGTCTAGCAATAACTAGACAGATGTAGATTTATTTATTATTGTTCTGGAACCTACCTACTCATAATTTAATAACCACATGTTTCCTAATTTAACTTGAAATAATCATATTTGAACTCGTTTTTGCTACAGTGTAATATTATACAAACCTGTAGTAGTAGTTGGTCAGTGAATGATAACAGTAACTTTGTTATGTAGTTGTGCATTCGGGATCACATTTCCTGCTTTTAATCATTTCAGTAGCAGATGTATATTTTACCTCTTTATCATGTGGGTATATATGTGTTCCAAGCCAGGATATAGTGCCTATTGTAACTCAGTACCAATAGTTAAAAGTAGTTGAAATGCTATGCTACTGGGTAGCTATGTTAGCCATGTACTGATTAGCTTCATTATAATAGTATCGCTCATAGTAAAATGTTAAAAGATGTGTTGTGTGATTGTTCCTATGTCTATGTTGAATTTTGCAAATTCTGAGCATAACTGTTGGTAGAATTAGAGCTGAGCATAATAGTAGGTAGTTGCACAATATAATTCAATTTAGCTGTTTATTTTAGATAAGTTCATAAAACTACCTATATATTGTTCTATAATAGCCCCAAATAGAAGTGTTAACAATGGACTATCATTGGAAAATGAATGAATAAACCAGAATGTGATTTCACTAATACCAACTCAATAAGCACAATGGTGGCTGAATCTTGATTAAAAATGTGCTGATTTGAACAAATATTTTCTATTATAAAAGGGTATTTGACTACATTTGGATTTGTTAAAAACTAGAGAAAAGTCAGACAGCTAAAAAAAATAAATTGGTTGTCTGTATGGAAATGTTACAATGAGCGTAACATTACAATGAGAGTAACCGCGTTACTATGAGCATAACCTTACAATGAGGCGTTCATTGATTTATTAGACATTGTCACGTCAAAAAGAAATTGTTGGAAGTTTTGAGTTTTTACAAACCTTTGATAAATAGAATAACTTCAACAGAATGTAACTTGTTTATTTTTTCACCAATAGTATTACTTAAGTAACATCTTCCAAACAAGTGTTCATTTATGTAGATTTTTTATAGCTGTCACTCTATTACAAGCCTAAGAACAGTGAACCAACATGTCCTATGTGTCTGCTTTGTTCTCTTATCAGTTTCAGTGCTCACTTTATTAATTGTAACAGTTTATAGTGATAAACAGTAGCTGACCCCGGCCAACTTGTTTTGCTAGCATTATTTTTATTATTTGTCATTAAACGGAGATAAGCTGACTTGTACTGTGACACTTAAAACAGTTGTGATATTTTGTTTGCAGATTTGTCGTTTGCACGACAAGTACCGAAGGAGTGTTCCAAGGGCCCATCAGTATGGTGTCAGAGCCTTAAGTAAGTACATTGCACAATAAAACACAAAATAATTAAAGCAATAAAGGTAATCATATTCATTTCTGTAACATCAACTAAGTTGTCACAAATATATGGACACAAAGAAAGTATGTCACATATAATTTATTTTTACCATTCTACAAAATGAATGACACAGTTCATCAAGTACCTAAATGCGAGTTTTTTTATCAACTACCTACATAATTATTATTCATTAATTAATATGCCAAAAAATTCGTGATTACATCGATAATTCCAGAAAGTTTGTTATTTTAATGAACTATAAAATATTTAATTACTGTACCTTTATTCAAATTGATTGACCACCCTTAATCTCTGATTAAATAAATGTAATCTAACACTCACAATAAAGGCGATTTTGCAATGCATCGTATTCAAACAGTAGGTATAACATGCATATTGTATATCAACACAAAGTCACAGCAATTTAATGATTATTGACAATCTATTACCTACGTCCGCGTCCGTTTAGTCTCACCGCAAAGGGGAGATATAATGCTTTTGCATATTGAATGATTGGACTGTGTGTCATTACAAATAAATATGCTGCTCAAACCTAATTTTGCAGCAAGCACTGAACACTCCTCTCCTCTTACTCCTGTGCTGTTTTCTGATTAATTTCGTTGCGGGATTCAAGACAGTCGAAGCTCAATGAAGTTCTCCTAGAGTCGTGGAGCTTCATTGAGTTGACATTTTTCTGACTGTCACCACTGATGATTCTGGCTCTCAAGAGTTGCAGTGGTTGAGAATAGTGTTGCGAGCTTGTCCCAAAAAACACTCACTGAACATCAAAGATTACAGTATTATGACCTGGCTGCAAATGTGCATTTTTTAAGTAGTTAGTACTTAAATGACTAGAGAAATAAGTGTGCTGCTGAATCTTTGTACAGAATTTCGTAGTTTAATATTATAATTTACTATTTATAATGCTCTTTTTGTTACGTTACTGCGGTTTACGCACCGCCTTATACATTGTGCCATTGCCTCTTTGTGATGATTAATAAACTGCTAGGAAAACAAAATCAACCAACAACACAGTATTATCGCCTTTACGCTAACAACACAAAAATAATCGTACGATTCTTTTAATACCTACTTTACTACACCTCCTTAATCACTCGTGACTCATGAGTATATGAGTGTCCATGACTCGGTAAGGTAAAGTTCGTCGCTTCAATGATGCTTGTCTGCGCAGGCGCGGCGCTGATTGCGGGGCCGTAGGTCACTGCACATCCACCGTATGGGAGAAACAGGCTGAGGCGGTCACGACCAATGATGTGTCCAACAAGTTCGTCAGGCTCTTCAGACAACTGAAGGATGTCAGGGAACTTATCAATGAGGTTGGTATTGGTTTTAATGTTGGCCCATTGTGGTAAAATGTTGGGCTAATTGGTTCAATTCAATAGACGTAAGAGGCATTATCCTATGCCGTTCATAAAATGCGTTTTGAGCATGAGTTGTAGAGTAGCCAAATGCGGGTTTCGGGACTGTATAAATTGGGATAGAATTGGATGTAATTGGCGATACAATAGTAGGTAGATATTAATAAATGGGCGTGAGAACTTGCTTTTTAAATACTTCGTTTTCAATGTTATCTAGCCATTACAGATGGCTAGATAAGAGCATCAAAAATTGTTTAAATGACTGCTAAAAACTTCTCTGCTAAGCCAAATGGTCATGGTTATGACTTTGTTATAGACATATTACAAAGACAGTGTTGCACATTGAGAAACTATTAATACAATCTTATTGAAATTAAGACGTACCAAAAGTCCGCAGCGCTTCAAAATACCCCACACGTTACAAGCTGTTAAACTTATTTCTCTTATCTGCCTTATCTTATTCATCTACAAATATGTCCCAACATTCTTAAACTACCTTATTACCCTTCATACAGGACATTATCCTAGAAGGAAACCCGATTTTAAGTTTGATTCACTTGTTGGGACACTTCTTTGGGCATCGCATTTGTCTACAAGGCATTTTGTCTCAAAATAGATTAAAAGTCGAAGCGCTGCTCTACGTCGCAATTCCTCTTGCTTTTTTATTCGTGTCGATAGCATGAGCACCTACATTTTACTTGCCTAATACTTCAATTACATGGCATCGATAGCAGTAGCGCATAGTTCCATTCGGCGGTGCAGATAGCCAAAATTCCTTTTACAAAAATGTGCATCATATCATTTAATTCCTTCTCATCAGGATTACTTGGCATCCCGAGTCTCATCGGAATGCCAGGACGTGCAGTACCCTGCCATCGCGAAGATCTGCAAGGAAAACACGGCCCAGCTGCAGCAGTACATCAACCATGTGCTGCAGTCGGATACTTCGGCCGAAACCATGTGCAAACTCATAGGCATGTGCAACAACGACAAGATAGACCATATCTTGTCTATGAATGTAAGTGGAACCTTCTTAGCTATCTTTTTTAGGGACTCGTAGACAGCTTCACAGAAACATCTTCATTTTGAAAAAGGAAGAAGGATATCCTCATGTTACCTTTAGCGAAGTGGGTCTGTATACACAGTTTAGGGGTGGCAAAGTGGCAAAGGATTTGTACCGGGTATATCTGTCACCAGAAAATTGCAGACTCCGTAAGATTGTAATAAATCTTTATTAAATTATAATTTCTCGATATATGTATGTATTTATTATGGAAAAAAAATATGTTTTCTATAGAATAAATCCCATACATATTCAATAGTTTCCATTATATCCGTGTCTTATTAAGAAAAAAATGTTTACAATTTCACGCGATATTTTACAATCTTACGGTGTTTGCAATTTTCCGGTGACATATACGTTTATTTCTTTGTGGCGTTCTTATGAGTTATTCTGATAATTAGTCCCTTTGTTTGCAAAACCGATATTATAAGGATGGGTTCAATATACTGGTATATTGAACTTTATCCTACCCGTTAGTGGTCATAATCATTCGTCATATTGCGGCTATGTTGATCAAATGTATATTATCAATGAATGTGTTATGGGAAACCTACCTAACGAAATGAACAATAATACATGCGTTCAATTCAATGAATGGTGTTTGTAGTACGTTTGTAACATGTTATTACATACTACAAACGTCGTGAAACCAACCCGACTGAAGTAATCTGCGGGCAATTTTGAAGCCATAAGTTGAATCTTTCTATATATGACGCCATCGCCAACTGGTTAAATCCACCATTCAATTGACGGCCTAACCTTTTCATTGAACTAAGCCATTTAATCAGCGGCCTAAATGATATCCAGCCAATGCGTCTAATACAATCCATTTCATGAAATGGCCACTTCAAACGTTACCACAACGACGGAGCCCCGGGGCTCCGTCGTTGTGGTAACGTTTGAAGTGGCCATTTCATGAAATGGCCACTTCAAACGTTACCACAACGACGGAGCCCCGGGGCTCCTATTTCTGTCTACAAGAAACCTAATATGTATGGAATGACGAGAGCTAAGTTCGCTCGGTTCGCTCGCTCACTCTAGCTCCCGCCATCCCATTGGAACCTAACGCATCCGTGTTGGGGTGCCCCAAGTTCCTTGTGTCCTAAGTTCCCAAATGACTTAGCTAGGCCAGTTATTAAACGATATCGAACCAAATCTTTTGCCTGGTTGTTCAATTAAGTGCTGGGATGTCACTTAGGCCGCTGATTAAAGGGCGCCGTTCAATGAAAAGCTACGCCGCCAAATTAACGGCTGATTAAGCTAGTTAGGTGCCACACATGCATTATGTACTGTCAACAAAGTTATGTGGTATACAGGCAAAAATATTATTTTTTCCACTGAACTGCCAATATTTATTTCTAATGTGTGCATTATAACTACACAACGCTAATTGCTAACATCATTACATTCTCTTTCTGCTTTGTTTGTTGTGTTTTATGTATTTATTATTTTATTTCACAGAAAAAGAAGCCAGCTGTACCCAAATCCAACAAACACAAGGGTAAGTTTTCCTCGCTGCTTTATTTTTTAAAATGTTAGGTTCATAGATTTTCACACATAGATAATATATTTCGCATACTAGGAAGCCTCTCTTTCCTCTTGCTTCAGCTAAAATGCACAGTTGATTTAATTTTTACAATAAGATAGTTACTTCTGACTTTTCGAGAATTCAAATCAATATGCGTAGGTATGCTCAGCTACCTTCCTTTTAAACCATATCTAGACATACAATTTATTTAATAAAGTGAATGCTTTGTCGTTGGTGTCGATCGGCCGATATGAAAGAATATCGACCTGGCAGTTGTTTTCTTAATGACAGAAACAAGCGCCACATGCGGACAATGACATTGCTCCGTTCATTTCGCTGACAAACTGACTACTGAAACGGGAATAGCAGTATTTTTAAATGATTGGGAAATGTTTTTTTCAGTCATTTCAAACATGCGATCTGTACGTCTGTCGGTGCCTCGGAAAGCGCGTTAAGCCGTTGGTTGTCATTTTAGTAGAATATTAATTATAATAAACTAGCTTTTGCTGGCGATTTCGTACGCGCATATACCGTTTATTCCCATTCCCGTAGGAATTTCCTGTTCCCGTATAGCCTTCCTCATGAATATGGCTATCATATAGAAAAAGAATTTTCCAAATCCGACTGGTAGTTCCAGAGATTAGCGCGTTCAATCAAACAAATTAAACTCATCAGCTTTATTATATTAGTATATATTCGCTTGAGGATGCCTACAATACACTCCACAGCACTAAACTCGACCATCTATGTAATCAATTGCTACAGTACAAATCGAATTAACATAGACACGTACGTAGTTAGTTATTCAAGTGTAAGCTGTATCAAGTTTTCTACAAACAATGAAATATGTTTTTCAGAACATTTAGATTGAAAAATATAACTTGGGTTTTGTTAAACACAAGGGATAAATAAGCTTTAATTTAAATTATATAAATATTTAAAATGATAAAATAAATCTCTCCTCTTGCTTCAGCTAAAATGCACAGTTGATTTAATTTTTACAATAAGATAGTTACTTCTGACTTTTCGAGAATTCAAATCAATATGCGTAGGTATGCTCAGCTACCTTCCTTTTAAACCATATCTAGACATACAATTTATTTAATAAAGTGAATGCTTTGTCGTTGGTGTCGATCGGCCGATATGAAAGAATATCGACCTGGCAGTTGTTTTCTTAATGACAGAAACAAGCGCCACATGCGGACAATGACATTGCTCCGTTCATTTCGCTGACAAACTGACTACTGAAACGGGAATAGCAGTATTTTTAAATGATTGGGAAATGTTTTTTTCAGTCATTTCAAACATGCGATCTGTACGTCTGTCGGTGCCTCGGAAAGCGCGTTAAGCCGTTGGTTGTCATTTTAGTAGAATATTAATTATAATAAACTAGCTTTTGCTGGCGATTTCGTACGCGCATATACCGTTTATTCCCATTCCCGTAGGAATTTCCTGTTCCCGTATAGCCTTCCTCATGAATGTGGCTATCATATAGAAAAAGAATTTTCCAAATCCGACTGGTAGTTCCAGAGATTAGCGCGTTCAATCAAACAAATTAAACTCATCAGCTTTATTATATTAGTATATATTCGCTTGAGGATGCCTACAATACACTCCACAGCACTAAACTCGACCATCTATGTAATCAATTGCTACAGTACAAATCGAATTAACATAGACACGTACGTAGTTAGTTATTCAAGTGTAAGCTGTATCAAGTTTTCTACAAACAATGAAATATGTTTTTCAGAACATTTAGATTGAAAAATATAACTTGGGTTTTGTTAAACACAAGGGATAAATAAGCTTTAATTTAAATTATATAAATATTTAAAATGATAAAATAAATCTCTCCTCTTGCTTCAGCTAAAATGCACAGTTGATTTAATTTTTACAATAAGATAGTTACTTCTGACTTTTCGAGAATTCAAATCAATATGCGTAGGTATGCTCAGCTACCTTCCTTTTAAACCATATCTAGACATACAATTTATTTAATAAAGTGAATGCTTTGTCGTTGGTGTCGATCGGCCGATATGAAAGAATATCGACCTGGCAGTTGTTTTCTTAATGACAGAAACAAGCGCCACATGCGGACAATGACATTGCTCCGTTCATTTCGCTGACAAACTGACTACTGAAACGGGAATAGCAGTATTTTTAAATGATTGGGAAATGTTTTTTTCAGTCATTTCAAACATGCGATCTGTACGTCTGTCGGTGCCTCGGAAAGCGCGTTAAGCCGTTGGTTGTCATTTTAGTAGAATATTAATTATAATAAACTAGCTTTTGCTGGCGATTTCGTACGCGCATATACCGTTTATTCCCATTCCCGTAGGAATTTCCTGTTNACACGCCCTTCCGCTCCACCCAGAGCTTAAGAAGTCATTTGATGATTTCCCATCCTTAAAAAAAAAAACTACCGGATTTTGCGGCATAATTTTCGGGCATACCTACCATTACCATCCTTAAAAGGATCATTATTAAAGACCTGATATTAGTAGGTACTTACCTATTTAATTATGTTTTAAATTTACAAATTATGGTTACTTTTTTCCAAATATTATGAAAAAAGAATGCTTGAATAAATGTAATGGAATTAATTAACGATCAGTTACTAATTACTGCCTACCTACTAAAATTAACGACATAAGACTAGGCACTTGTGTAAAGTGGTTTTACAATTTTTCAGCATGTTTTATATTTTCCTATTCACGCTTCAGTACATGTGCCAAGACATGACTTTCATAATTTTTCAGGGACACTACAATGTTCCCACCTTGTTTATTACACATATAGTTCATTCTCGGTTCTTTAAATAACCCCCTTCTAAATTAGCGTCCTACAACTGGGCATTGGTATTTTTTCTGGTGTATTTACGAGTCAATTGGCTAACTCGGACTATCGCAATATCCACAATCCACTGTTGGGCATAACATAACCCACATGCAAGTTGTGCCTAAAACTCGAAACTCGGTTCCGCGTCCCATCTTTCCCATGAGTTATTTGAAACGAAAAGTAAAAATAAAACGTACAAAAAATGTGTTTTTTAAAGTTCCATACTTCCAAAGGAAAAAAACTGTACCCTTAAGGGATCACTTCGTTATCCGTCCGTCTGTCAAGACCCTTTCTTATGTCATAAAAACTTAGTTTTCGGACTTAAAAGAGTCACCAGAACACCGTTCCACTTCGCTGGGCTCGCGAGCGTGACCTTATGACAGTAAAACTATGTTCGCATTGTACTTTTTCAAAGTGTGTTAAGGTTGGATGCCAATTCAAAAAGATTTTATTGACACGCGAGTTACCTGTAACATTCATTTTGAGAGCTTAGCTGGAGTTAGTATATTTTTAAGTAGCTTTTGCCCGCGACATCGTACGCGCATAACCCCTTTTTCCCGTTCCAGTTGGAATTTCGGGACAAAATATAATACATACAATGTGTAACAGAATAAACGCAATACCTCTTAGGTGGTAATTGTGGTCATCATTATGAACAACTTTCACTATGGGACCAACAAGAAAATCGTGAAAAAAAAATCCACTGCCCCAATATATGCGCATAACTCGACAAAATGTACTGAACAGCAGATTTTTTTAAACTCTCAATCTCAACTGGTATAAAGCGATGATGTGATTCACAATAGAGTACGCTAGAAGCCTAGAAGTAACCTAGTCACTCTTGACTTACGGCCTGTCTCAATAACGTATCTACCTTTAACCAACTGTCAAATTAGCTACCAATAGTAGCTCAAACGTCATGTTTGCCTTTGTCACCTGACGTTTCAGCTACTGTTGGTAGCTAATTTGACAGTTGGTTAAAGGTAGATACGTTATTGAAACCGACCATTAAAGACCCCAAGGTTGTAACTATCAAGAAACACAGACTCCGACGGCTTATTCCACTCCTAAGCTGTATCACAATAAAAGTATTCCCCAGGATTAGATAAAAACATTCAAGATCTATATTTTTCGATCCTGTGCCGTAATTTTACAAGTTATGAATATCTATTTATGATATAAGTTTTATTTTTAGTTTAACCGTCTTTTTTCTTGATTCTTGGTCCCTGTTAGCAACAAAGAAATCAAAGTGGTCCCGGATCAAATAAAGGTTGGGAAGCACTGAAATAGAGCATACAGTGGAAGGAAGCCAAGTGTTTTTTTACAAAAGTACAACCTAGCTAATTATTCTCTTCTATTTCAGGCACCTTGTTAGGCAGCGCCCAGTGCACTTGGGGACCGTCTTACTGGTGCAGCAATTTCAGGTAAATATGTATATAAGAATAATTTCCACAGAAACACACATTATCTAAATGACAAAAACATGTTTTTTCCTGCTGTAATTGTTCTTATACACGTTAAGTTGAAAATGGTAACAGGTTGTATAATTTACATATTTTATTAAGCGGGATTCATACTATTTACGTCATCTTTAGTTATAACTGCAATGTTTCAATAACAACAATAAGGATGAACTTGGATAGTTTTGCTCTTATAATCGCCACCTAATTAATTGGCTAAGGAATTCATTAATCCTACTAATATTATAAACGCGAAAGTTTGTAAGTATGAATGATGGATGTTTGTTACTCTTTCACGCGAAAACGACTGAATGGATTTTGATGAAATTTAGCACTATGGTAGATTATAGTCAGGAATAAGACATAGGATACTTTTTATCCCGGGAATATGTTCCCTTGGGATAATTTTCGACAATAACGCGGGCGGAGCCGCGGGCGGCAACTAGTAATAAAATATTTTAGTCTTATTTTGTTTGCTTGTGCAGATACCATAATACCCAAAGTGAACCATAATACCCTACTTTTTCCCTACTACCACAGATTGTTTTCATTCTTTTTTACATAACATAATTAAATATTTATTTTCAACGTTATTCTACTTCAAATCAAAGAGATAACAAGAAAATATAAAATAACAAAGCTATTTGCATCTTAAACCGTATCTACCCGTGACCATTGTTTCTATAAAACGGTAGAATCCGCTAGAACAGTTATACTCAATTAAATTGCATAACATCTATTATTGCTGCCATAGCAAATCGCCGACTAATCGCTTTATGGTATCCGCAAAATTAACTGGTTCCTCACTTCCTAGGTTTTGTAAAAGCCAACTAGGGATTTTGTCATAAATATAGGCAGTATCCTATTGCAAAGATGTGAATCCTAAATAATTAGGCAAGCGCTGGCGTTGATGGAGGTTGCGCTCAATTCTTCTGGGTACCTTCACCTGGCGACCTAGGCTCAACCGTCGCGATAAAAACGTCGAAATGCGTCTATCATAAAACGCAGTCTCAATTTGCTGTTAGTCTATTGAACCGAAACGTTGACTGACTTAAGTTGATAACGATTCAATAAACAAATAATAAATACACGAAAGTTTCACAAACTTAGGATACTTATTCGGTAGCGTTGGGTTGGGTAACATAATTAGGGAATAAGCAGCGCGCAGAGCCGCGTGCTCAGCTAGTTATCGATATTTATGCATAAGAACAATACTCCAATTAGATTGCTCAACAACTAAAGCCATAGTAAGCCGTACCTACGATGTGTATGCAGACCCACAGAGTACTGAGACGCCTTGGCGGCAACTGGCTTGAGATGGCAATAACTTTTCATACCTACAAAGCAAGCGTGTGAGTGAGCGCCACAAGGACAGCCAAAACTTGCGCTCAGTGCATATGGCGCGTACACGAACATCCCTACTTATCCATACTAATATTGGAAATACGAAAGTAAATTCTGTCCGTCTGTGTTACTTACACTAATTTTGATGAATTTTGATAAAGAGAAAAATTAGACCTTGGGAAAAGGGTTTTATATCACGGGAGTTCGTTCCCTTGGGATAGGTTATTTCTGAGTTCACGTTGGCGGAGCCGCTGGCCGAAGCTCCTTATTTAAAATGGCGTCGCTAATGACTGCCGCCGGCGCGATAATTCCGTGGTCTTTATGCAGGCCGCCAATTGCCAATACAACAAGCGGTTTGCAATTCGTATCGATTCTCGTATTCGGGTGCAATCGGTTGGAAAACTGTTTACATAAGTTTGTTGTATAACAAGTTCGCTGTCTAGTATCTAGTTGCATTGCCAACTCATAATTTAATAATACGCGTATCGAATGAATTTCAACAAGTTTCCATTGAATTTGATCGATGTTTTTGTGATTGTAGCTAAGACATTTTTGTTTTATATGAAATAAATCTTAATCGATATGAAAGTTGGAAAAGATTATGATTAGATAAATCTCGCAGATTAACTGTATACACATTTTAAAATATACAACGTGGAACTGAATAAACACGAGGTATTGTGTTTATTCAGTTCCAACCCCGAAATTGCGAAAAAAAAAATCAGGCTGTTCAGTACATTTTGTCGAGTTATGCGCACATAAATGTATGGGGGAGTCGATATTTTTCGCGATTTCAGTGTTGGTACCATAGTAAAAGTTGTTCATAATGATGAGTAAAATGACCCCTTAAGAGGTATTGCGTTCATTCTGTTACACGTTGATAGCACATTTATTTTTATACGTTCGTCTAAACAACCCACTTTTGTCGTGACCTGTTGAACATTGTGAACTTGTTCAATACAAAATATACCTTATGCCATTCAAAATAAGGTTAATTTTGTATTGCACAATTGACGCGAATATTTGGCCAAATACGCCAAGTGAAGTCGCAGCAATATATTAATTGACTACGCATAACAAATCAAAATAATAGCCAGAATATGTTTAATTCCAACAATACTAAGTCTGATCTGACAGTCGGTGGAGTGAATACCTATAAAGTGAACTGTCATGCCATCTTGTTTGTATGGTTTGGCAGCTTACTTTCCGCTCACTCTCACACACGGAATTTCCGGAATAGCACCGTGTAAATTAAGTGAAGTGAACTGTCAAACCATACAAACAAGATGGAATGCGAGTTCTTTTTCTGCTCCCTCCACCTGCGTTAACACAGTGAGATATTTACGGAATTGCACCGTGTAAATTAAGGTGAAGTGAACATAAAGTGAGCTGTGAAAACATACACACAAGATGAAATGACAGTTAATTTTCTGCTCACTCCACCTGGGTTAACACGGCGCGATATTTACGGAATAGCACCACTGTTTCATTGAGATTTACATATTGTTCTTATCAAGGCTAGTTATTTTCTTTCATAACTTGAAAAACGCATCGCTTGACTTACCTCACTGATTGATAATCCTATGAATGCGAAGGTCGCCCACTTGTGGCATTCATTCATAAGGTAGTGTTGTGACGTGAGCAATCAATAGCACAATACCATTACCTTGCTGTAGCCCTACTTATTTTTAAAGCTTTTATTCATTTTAAATAGCCATTCCTCTGCCCTGTGGGGTAATAGTGGCGTGACACCCAATCAATAATGCCATTTGTTGTACTGTTTACGTTGTCGAGTAGAAGATTTTTTCAAACATAAACAATGGATTCAAAATCCTTGGAATTACAGTAGAAAATGTGCGGAATTAGGGTTCTGCTCTTCTTCTGAGACCGTCTGATAAACTATCACAAGCTATTCATTCAAAAAGTTATAGGTAATGCAGCGAATTAATTTCTTAAGTAAATATTCAGAAGCTCAAAATCGATCCAATATTATCACCACCGGTGAATATACCTCAAAAACCTGGAAAACTCACCAAAAAGTATCGTCATCTAAAAATCCTCGTTTTGACCACAGCACCGGCCGCCAATGCAGTGCGACCCACCACTGTGTGACCAAAGTATGGCCCAAGATGGTGGTTGCCGAAGACACCGACAGCATCTGCAAGATCTGTACCGACATGGTGCAACAGGCCAGAGACCAACTCCTGAGCAACGAGACACAGGTAAAGCTTACGAAATTTAACTTTTCCCAATCATTTATATGACGCGTCGAGTTTTAGAAAGAGATCAAAAGTCAGGGTTGAATTAGCATCGGTTTTGTAAATTCGGTCCCACTAGGCCTCCGTTTCTCCTTCCAAACCTCTCTAATTTGTGCTTCGTTGCAAAAAAATCCTTTATGGACCACCGTTTTTCCGAGTTTGATTAATGCTCTCTTTTAAAACATGACACAAAGAGGTAAGGAAGTCTACGATGGTGTAGGTACATGTGAGTTCGTCTAGCCTTTCATTGAGCTGCGGTTTTAGCAGACTGTACCCGTACCCAAACTTATTCATGCTTGCGAAGCGAAAATGCTAATAAATAATTTAAAAAGCAAAAAGTGCACTTAATAACAACAGATTTAGTGCACTTTTTGCTTTTTGTTTTTGCAGGGCCTCATAATTCGACAATTATGAAGCCGTACACGAAACAATATTTTAGAAATATTAGATACGATTTTTATTACAAAAAATGAGTATCTAGGGCAGTAATATTTTTTTTGTCAACGCTCGCGTTCTCAACTTATCTTAGAACAAACAAAGGTTGAACTTACACCTTGCTGAGGGTAAGTCATTGTCCGATAGTAACACGGCGCCCACGTAACATTGTTTAATAAATACTGAACAATTATCATAACGCCGTGTGATCGGACGATGAAACAATGACAGACTGTTGCCTTTCTATCGCTGCTATACTTACATTCTTATAAATCGCAATTCAATAAATCCCATATAAATTCAAAACTCTTCACTGAATTATTGTTAACAACATTATTTTTTTTTTAAAGTCCTGCGAGATCATAATATCTCGATATATTGTGAAAAGATAATTTCAAATGTGAAAAATCCCATCAAAATTCGATAGTTTACAATATCGTGTTTTATAAAGCATAAGAGTTCACAATCTCACGCGATGTGTTACGGTGTAAAGTTTGCAATAAAACGCGACACAAACAAGGCATTTTTAAAAAAATAATGATACGTTTATTTTCACCACAATATTTAACAGAAACATTTACATATTTAATTGCCAAGTAGTACAACACTGAAAATATTGTGGAGACTGGTGCCTAAGCTAGGCCAATGGCCTGTGTTTCAGGTCACCAGGTCTCCACTCCGTATTACTATGTGGAACTTCCACTTCCTTAGTTCTCCAAGCAGATAAACCAGTTTATGTCAATCTCCTCTAATTTGTGTATTTCGCACTCTGTAATATAAAAAAAATAATCTATCTATAAACGACAGAAATATTCTGAATTCAACATTGCATTATTAATAAGTTAAGCAAACAATTCACCCGTAATCGTCTTTCCTTTGTTGTCCATGATAAGAATGACCTGAATCCAACTATTTGTGTCGAACTGGATACATTCATAAAGAAAAGTATCACATAGGCAATAAAGCCGATGAACAAGATTATATACTTTGTTTCAAAATACAAGTATTACTTCCACATCTTTTTGTCTTAAAACGATCATGATTACGCTCTAAGAGGGAGTCGGAGGTATACATAGCGAATAGCACTATCCCGTTTACATCATCGGAATTGGATGGCATTAGCACGTCATAGTAGGGCTGCTGACTATACAGGGAAAAGAAACACTAATCCACAATGTTATTGACGTTAGGTAATAGTTATATTTAGCCGAACGTAACATTTCATTAATAATAATTATTGTTATTATACCTAATTCCGAAAATCTTGCCTAACAGTATCGTTAGGATTAATATTCAATTGAAACATTCTCTCTCGTATTGCTTCCTAATAGATTTAAATACTGCTCTGGGCATTTAATTTTATTGTAAGTCTGTATTCTGCTTATGTTGCCAATTAGTGTGATGTTACTTATGTAGGTAGGTTTTTTATAGAAGTTTCCCTTTGTTGTAGATATTTTTTTAGCTAATCATTACAATAGTGTAGTTATGTAAGCTTTATCTTTGATGATAGAAGCGTTGTGGTTTTTAAAATTATTATTTATTTTTAGTAGACGTAGGTAGGTACTAGTTATAATCTGATAACGCACATAAAATGTGAAATTCATAAGAAAGTCATGTGGTTAAAACCTGTAGTTGTAGGGAAATTTTCTTCTTTGGAATATATGTACGTAACTAAAAGAGTTATGAATATAAATGTGAATGGATGTACAGGGAGAGGGAGGCCAAAGAAAAGATGGATGGATTGTGTTATTCAAAAAATACCTATTCTACGGTTATTTAAAAAAGAGTTATGAATATAAATGTGGATGGATGGACAGGGAGAGGGAGGCCAAAGAAAAGATGGATGGATTGTGTTATTCAAAAAATACCTATTCTACGGTTATTTAAAAAAGAGTTATGAATATAAATGTGGATGGATGGACAGGGAGAGGGAGGCCAAAGAAAAGATGTATGGATTGTGTTAGAAGTGATATGAAAGAAAAGGGAAAAAAACGTGTTGCGCCGTCCCCAAGTAACATGGGATAAGGGCAGAAAGATGATGGTTGTGATCTTAGTGAAGTCACTATAAAGTATTGGCAAAATAGCAATGCGTTGCTAATTATTTTGTTCCATCTCTCACCCGTAACAAGCGGAGAGCGTGTCTATAAAATATTTGATTTTGGTTGCATCATCTGTACTTTAGCGCACTTTGTTATTATTGAATTCATATAATTCAATAATAACAGAGTCGGGAATAGCTACCGATGTTCTGTTATAAAGTACTTAGTCACTATGCTTTCAAAGTGTATTTTTACAGCAGGCTGTACCTTCACTAAGTGTACTGATCACTCAAAATATATAGTCACAGATGTTGTCATAACTGGAATTAAAACTGATTTCAACAACCTTATGGACTTACGGCCCGTTTCAATAACGTATCTACCTTTAACCAACTGTCAAATTAGCTATCAACAGTAGCTGAAACATCATTTTTGCCTTTGTAATATGGCGTTTCAGCTACGTTATTGAGACCGAGCGTATCTCTTTAAGTAGAACTCATTGTGTGTCATCTTTTTCCGTCTTNTATGGCGTTTCAGATACGTTATTGAGACCGAGCGTATCTCTTTAAGTAGAACTCATTGTGTGTCATCTTTTTCCGTCTTAATAAGAAAAACAATAGATCAAACATAAACTTAATCCCGTATTCCCTTAAATAAACAGCCCCACCTCTTACAATCTGTCTATAAAGTTAAAAAATACATTTTAATTTACAGGAAGAGCTTAAGGAAGTGTTCGAAGGATCGTGCCAGCTGATCCCGGTGAAACTAGTGGCGAAGGAATGCATGAGGCTAGCTGATGACTTCGTCCCGGAGCTGGTGGAGACCCTGGCTTCAGAGATGAACCCTCAGCAAGTCTGCTCCGTGGCCGGTCTGTGTAACAGCGCCAGAATTGATGACCTGCTTGAAGACTTTGTGAGTAGCACTTTGATAAAACGTTTTTGCCAAATATCAATGAAATACATCCAACATGGTGTCTAACGTTTATGAATCACCAAAACTATTCTACGGTTATTTAAAAAACTGGCCAAGTGCAAGTTGGACTTGAAAAAAAACATGTTTCTTGTTGTTATAGCGGCAACAGAAATACATCATCTGTGAACATTTCAACTGTCTAGCTATCACGGTTCATGAGATACAGCCTGGTGACAGACAGACGGACAGCGGAGTCTTAGTAATAGGATCCCGTTTTACCCGTTAGGTACGGAACCCTAATAAAAAAGAAAAACTTAATAAATATTTTCATGAAATAGTAGCGGAATGTCTTAAACTACTCATCCCATAAAAAAATAATATAATTCGATTCAAGTGAATGAGAACACTCCCATGCATTTTCTACCATCATAATAAATCCTGCAAAATTTAATTCACAGTACAACACATAGTTGACTAGCTCTTTGTGATTAGCAAAGAATATAAAATACGTTGACTTTGGAACAAAGTAGATGCGTACTTCGAACTGACCCAGTTCTGCGACAAGTGTGACAACTACGAACTATGCGTCATTGGGATATCTCAAATTTATAAGTAAGTTCTAAATAAATCTATAACGATGTTATATTATTAGATATTTAAACACGTGTTGTATTATGTTGTGGTTAGAAGTACGTAGGCCTTTCGTAAAATACCTACTCTGACATTTGTTACTATAATTTTCAAAACGACTCACGCCGCCCAATGCACAATTACAGCTTAGTGCCCCTAAGACTAAAAAGCCGAAGAAGTTTTCTTGGATGCGTGAGTCCATCTACCGGCAACACCTCGGAAAGATGTGCACTTTGGCGAGAAAAGCTCAAACCTCCTGATTATTTCAACGGGCCCTCGGAGAACCTCCCACCTGGGAATGCGCTGCCGTGGCCGACCTGGAAAACCCTTAATAGACTTCGCACCCAGGTCGGTCGCACTAATGATAACCTCCTCAAGTGGAGGTTCTCGGATGGCTCCGATCTTCAGTGTTTGTGTGGCGTCGCTCCGCAGTCTATGGCCCACCTCTTGTCTTGCGCCGCATGCCCTGTCACCTGCACTCACCTGTATTTGCAACCGACACTCTAAGAAGAACTTTCGTTTTCCTTTAAGTNCACTCACCTGTATTTGCAACCGACACTCTAAGAAGAACTTTCGTTTTCCTTTAAGTCGATTGGAGACCAAGTAAAATTAGCTTAGCTTACTTCGTATATCTTAGGTCATATTTTATACTTGT
>NDFZ01003543.1:0-30349 GCA_002192655.3 Mamestra configurata
AAGCAAAACATTATCCATAAATACACACTTTTTTATTGTTCACAAAAACACACATATTCTATTAAAATAACCTTTGAAAAAAAAAATAGTTTAAAAAAACTAAAAAAACAAGCTTTTATAGAAAAATCCAACTGAAAACAGAAAATAAAATTGAATAAATTTGATTATGAAAAATGTAAAAAAGAAATGAATGTACATTATTGTAAAAAAGCGTGGGGTGCATAGTGTCAATAGTTATAAACATTTTATTGACAGATAATGAGTAGAAGAATCATCACTTTGATAATATCTTCACTTTAAATGCACCCCAGGCTTTTTCTCATTAAAAAAACTGTCTCCACTCAGCCCACTACTATGTATTGGTATAGGTACCGGTGTATGGCTGTCCGCGAGTGTTGAACACGGTGACGTGTTATTTATTGTCCACTGCACATGTCAAGGTCATGAGTATTAATGGTCAGCAGTATGTTGCTCGTGCTGTGCTTGACAGTGGCAGCACGTCATGTTTCGTGACTGAGAGGTTATACCGCCAGCTGGGTTATACTGCCAAGACTGTAAACAATTCTAATACAGGCATAAACAACACATCATCTTTTAAAATGAAATGTGTTCTATATTTATTGAATCTTTTAATAATAATTTATAGTATGGATATTAATTGTTTTATTCTCCCATCCATCATGGATGTGATTCCAAGTAAACGTGTTAACTCGTTAAACATTAGAATTCCATCTGATGTTTGTCTAGCAGATCCCAACTATTACTCACTGGCGCCTGTCGATATGTTGCTAGGTGCTGACATCTTTTGGGATTTATTGGAACCACAACGAATTAAGTTAGGCGATGGGCAACCAATTATTTGTGAGACTAAATTGGGTTGGTTGGTCTCCGGTCCAATTAATTAATAAATAAAAAAAATATATAAAATCGTTTATTTTCAGGCGTCGACGGCCCATAGCGTGTTAGTTTTACCAAAAAATTACTTACAAAACTATGTTAGTAGTAACACTTAGCAAACATGAAAAATGACAAAAACAAAAAATTAAAACACAGCACCCATTTACAGAAAGATTTATCAAGCCCCATTTCTGACATGTAGCTTGATAAACCTATCCATTGTAGGCCCTTCTGGCCTTTCTGAAAAAACCTTCAGAATGCTATTGCTGCATCTCCGCACCCTGCGCATTGATGCCACTTTTTTGCGTAAGATCGCGAAATAATCATCAGCGAACATCCCTGACGCACTACAGTAAGGCGGAAGCCTCAACAGCGCCCTGAAAGCATTGTTGTATTGAATGCGCAGTACGCTATCTGCTTGTTGGGTATGATTAGCCCACAGACTGCTGGTGTAAAATATATGACAAAACGTCTTAAAAAGTGTTATTTTAATCGGTGCTGAACAACCAGCAAACCTGCGTACCAACATGTTTCCCCTCGCAGCCATCGCCCTGCGCTCTCTCTCCATGTCTAAGTTATCTTTGAGATCCTCCGTAACAATATGGCCCAAATATTGAAATTGGGATACCCTCAGTAATTAATTAATACCTGTCTCTTCTAAAGTTTTAAAATGTAATTTTTTGTTAAAGTTGAGTTCAGACTGTAATTATGAATTTAATTTTAATGTTGATCGACAACTTACAAAGTTTTGGCAACTTAAAGAATTGTGTATTTCGTCCCCGTATTCCTCAGTGGAGAAGCTATGCAAGGAGCATTTTATGAAAATCACTACTCGTTTGGAAAATTATCAATTTAGTGTTAGGATTCCTTTAAAATGGTCCCCGGACAATTTAGGTGAATATTTGACAAGAGCCAAAACTTGTTTTGCTTCTCTGGAGCGTAGATTTAAATCTAAAACTCGATATTGTAAAATGTACAAAGAGTTCATGGTGGAAAATGAAAGNTGTGTTAGGACAATTTAGGTGAATATTTGTCAAGAGCCAAAACTTGTTTTGCTTCTCTGAAACGTAGATTTAAATCTAAAACTCGATATTGTAAAATGTACAAAGAGTTCATGGTGGAAAATGAAAGTTTAGGTTGTATGTCTAGATGTAAAACTATTGATGATCAAGCGTTTCACATTTCGCATCACGGAGTTCTGCGCGAAAATAGCTCCACCACTAAGTTACGGGTGCTTTTTAATGCAGGTGGTTCAACTAATACTGTTACTTCTATTCATAATATCCAGATGATTGGACCCGTGGTACTGGACAATCTTTTATCGATCCTTAGACAACATAAGCACATCCCAGCTGCTGATGTTCAGAAAATGTACCGGCAGTTTTATTTATTTATTTATTTATTTGGAAAACAAACAACTATACATTTTATATTAACCTAATTATATAAACTGAACAAATATATGAATGTACAGTCAACTACGTTTTCACGTATTACAAAATGATGTACAGTGACACATAATTAATTAGCAGATAGTTGTTCATCCAAATTATAGGTATCTTCAACAAATTATTTGGCGTGATAATCCGTTAACTCCATTACACGCTTATCAACTTAATACTGTGACCCACGGCACGGCACGGCCAGCGCTCCTCACCTAGCAAACCGGTGTCTTCGGCAGTTAGGGCTAGAGTGTTTTGATAAGGAGAAAAGTGACGTCATCCGTCACGACTTTTATGTGGATGGCTTGCTCACTGGAGGAGATGACATTAATGAGGTCAAAGAGTTGCGTCATAAAGTTACTTTAACTCTCGCTTCAGTCGAATTACATACAGTTGGTAATTGGTTCTGACTTTCCCCAGTCTTCACTGGATTTCAATATTGGTGGATTTTGAGTCAGCAATAACCTTTGCATTTTGAGCATAAGTTGGCAGCCACTGTCAGATTACCTTTTTTTCCAATTACTCAGTAAGTTAGTACCTAAGTCCCGTAAATTCTTAAAAAAGTATATTAATTTACGCACTCTAGTGCATAATAACTCGATATGTTTAATTATATGTTTAAATTTATGTTTCTGTCTATGGTAAGGCATTTGTTTTAAGGGTGGGAAATCATCAAGTGACTTCTTTCGCTCTGAGTGCAGCGGAAGGGCGTGTCAGACTTTTACGGACTAAAACCCATCCATGTTCCTTCTAAAGCCCTTTGCGTTCCAGGGCCGCGGTGACTCTTTCGAACAAATTTCGCAACCCTGGCAGGCTCTGGCCCTAGCGGGCCCCGTCTTCTATGCTGACATTTCTTTGAGGCGCGCGTGAAACACAACGCGCTATCGACTTTCACTCCGGCCAAGCGCCTCCACGCTCCACGCGTAAACGTGCGCGACGGCTCTCGTCTCCAGATCCCATGGCGGTAATCCGACAAGGAGGCTCGCCGCCTTGCTGGAGACCGTACGGTATCCCAGCGCCAGTCGAATGGCCATGATTTTTTGGGATGTGTTGAGCTGGCATGCTGGTCGCCCCTTCCCGCACCGCTCGATCCCCGCATAGAGCCTCCGGTAGGAGGCGTTTGGACCCCCTTGATTGGGCAGGAGCCGCTTGAAGGCAACCCCGGCCTATGGTATGGCCGGCTATGGTATGCAAGCCATTATCGGGATTTTTACTTATAAAATATGTCAATTTGTGCACTGCTTGGCCCGTTGATCTTTTAGGCTTAAAACCAATTTGCTGATCTGAAAGCAGTTTGTTATTTTCAAGATATTTTACTAGTCTGTTGTTAATGATTATTTCCAAAACTTTTGAAAGTTCCGTTAGTACTGAAATAGGTCTACAGTTGGTCACACAGGTTTTGTCTCCAGATTTGAAAACACTGTCACATTATTAACTGGATTACTAACATATTAAGCAAACGAGTGGTTCGCCTTGAAGAGGAGCAGCCTTTGTAGCTAGAGGCTGCCCGCAGGGAGGAGTGCTCTTCCCTCTTCTGTGGTATCTGGTGATTAATGCTCTGTTTATCAGCCACCAGAATATGATCTGTCAGGAAACCCCAATAAAATTGAATTATTCATGTTCACTCAAAAGCGAGCACTTGACCACTAACGCCTACCTAAGCTCTTCAACACAGAACTCCAGTTGTCTAACGAGGTTAAGTTCTTCGGGGTAATCCTAGACAGTAAGTTAAACTGGATTAATCACCTAGACTACTAACTAAACAGCGCATGCATTACTTTCTGGCAATGCAGGAAAATTATAGGTCAGACGTGGGGCCTATCTCCCAAACTAATACGATGGTTGTACAGCGCAGTAATACGGCCCATAATCACCTACGGGGCCGTGGTGGGGTAGACCCGTACGAAGCTAGCAACAGCCGTTAACAACCTTCAACACATGCAAAGGCTGGCCTGCTTGGCGACAACGGGCTGCATAAGGACTGCGGCGCTGGAAGCCCTACTGGGACTGCCCCGCTCCACTTGTTCATTCAACAGAAAGCGACGATGGCAGCAGTCCACCTTAAAACACTGGATCTCTGGGGTAAGAGAGAAATAACACACGGCTCTGCTCGAGGAGCTCAATATTGAATTCCCCATAACAAAAGCAATTAATAACCGGGTTCTCAAACAATTTATCTTTGATAAAAAATACAAAATCCAACTGCATGAGGATCACCACTGCGAGGGGCTGAGCCCCGCTGAGTTGCGGATCTTCACCGATGGATCGAAAACAGGTACTGGCACGGGTGCGGGAATCTTCTCAGAGGATCTCAACATTCACATCTCTATACCACTGGGGGTTCATAACACTGTGTTTCAAGTTGAGTGCATGGGCATTTCCCTGGCGGCTTTAGCCATCCTAAACAGGGAAGTTAAGGACCCCTCAATACGTATACTATCGGACAGCATGGCCGTCCTGCAATTTGTGAACCACACAGTTGACTCTGGGCTGATCCTCGACTGTCACCAACGTCTGAACCAAACCAGCCCGATTTACATATACATATATTAGGAAGGCTTTCAACGCCCGGGGGTATGTTTCCACAAACGCCTACCAAAATTCGCATACAGTTCAATGTAGAGGCTACGTAGATAATGGCTAAACATAAACAAATTTCAACCTTTATTGACCGTCTAACTTTTTTTGTAAATATTGTCAGATTGTTTGAATAAAATTGCACGTTCACATCTAGCAACGTATTTTTTCTTTATTCCCGTAATTATACCTGGATCAATCCCGCACAAAATATTTACAGAATCGACCGGCTGAAAGTCTTTGGAGACTGACTAATCGCTTTGTATGTCTTAGATAAATAACTTTGAAAAGAGGATACTTCAACGTTGTGTTGTCTAGAACGTAACAATGCAAATTCGAGGTAGTCCCTGAGGTTACCATAATTTTTCCATCTTTTGTGTACTTTAATTTTCTCACGAATGACTATTATGTGTAGTGCACAACTATACCAACAGGGTTTTATGACTTTCCGTTTTATTATAATTTTGATGATGTTAATAACGCTCTACTGCAGGTACCTACATAATTGGTACACGGCTAATAATTTAGCATTAAATGAAAAAAAACACGGGACGCCTGGCAGATGTGAAACACCGAAATTATTTTGTACAAGATGCATAAAAGAACAGATTACGCCAGGAACTAAATATGGTATGATAAAAAAAACATATAGACTGTATATAAATAATATACCATCGTATAGCGTGGCAACGCATTTCCACGCCATGCATCGCCACTCCACCAATAGGTTTTACCCGCGGCTATAGATGATTCACATAAAAACAAAGTACATACGATTTCCTTTACCAAATTTCAAAAGTAGCGATTGTGACATAGTATTTAACAGGGAGAACCTAGAATTCGTCCGTGAAACAGTTTTGACGAAATGCTGGACTGAAGACTACAATGGGGTCCGCATTTTGTTTGTTGTCCCGCAAGACAAACATCTCTTGAGCAAGATTAAGTTCAATAGCATACCTAATTATGCTGTTAGAAAAATCCGCTAGTTTACAGATGTTGAAACTGCAAGACTAGTTTATTTTAGTTACTTTCATAGTATCATGCCTTACGGTATCTTTCTATGGGGACGGGCTGCTGATATCGAGTCTCTTTTCATTCTGCAGAAAAGAGCCATCAATATCCGTACTTACTCGACGTAATTACTCGGATTTTAGGAAACGGTGTATCGTAACATGCTCGCTGTGAATGGTTAATTACGGCCCGTAACACCGGTCAGTACCCACCGTTATGATGAGTACAATGAATTTATTCTATTAAACGTTGTAAAATACATGATTTTGATTCGTAATACTGTAGAAGAAATGTTCAGCTGACAATTTATAGAGAGTTTAGATATTTTAATTTTTCAGAGTAGGTATGCAATTATCCGGTGACATGGCCATCAACGCCTAGATCTATCGGTTAAGACAAAGAGATTTCCTGTAAGGGAAGAACAGATCTTAGTCCGTAAGTACTACTCCCTACTACTTACCTACTAAAATGCTATGATACATTGAAACTGAGGAATTGGAGTTTCATTGAAAATCATGGAAAATCACTAAATGCCCGAGTTGATGTAAGTACCTAGGTACCTACCAGGTAAGTATTTATACAAGTCTCGAAGGTACAAAACGTCACCACGTGAATAATAAGTATTTGTAAAAGCGCTGAGCATTAGTCGTTATCGCCCAGAGGCGTTAAAGAGGGTGGCCCGACCCGCCCCGGGCGGCCCCGGGCGGCCCCCGCGATTACAGCCCGTTCATTGAGCTTCGCTAATTACCTACGCCTGGCTTTGCCTACCGACCGGTCTCACTGCCAGTCGAACTGATAACATTACAGGTACATTTTGTCACAACAGACGTTGCCCTGTCCAAATTTCTTAGTTCATACAATAATCACTACCCGATTTTTTAAAATGTTTTCCACAATCTATTATTATTATAATTACTTTTTACCTTAAAACGTTTTCCGCACAAATTACGAACATTTAAAGCAATACAAACTTTTTACAACAACAGAAAACTTTGTAATAAAACCATTGCGAAGTGAGACTACCCAAAGGCTGGCTTTTACTTTCATCGAGCCACGACCGTCACTTATCTTGGCAATACACACGCAGTACAATCTCAGAAACGTGCTCTATGGTTTCAGCGTACGAATTAATTATGTCACGGCGGTCGTGGTAGTGGCGGTCACAGCGACATTCTATCAGCGATATACTGATCACACTACTACATTCTATCAGAAATATGTCAAAAGTAGAAAATGTTTATGATTGACCAATCGACACATCTGTAGCGCTTGTTAATCTTATTCATTTTTAACAGAATCCTATTTGTCTAGTCCAAGTGTAACCCGTAAAAGCAAATATGAACGCTAATCAAATTAAAGCGATGGCGATTTCACAATGTCATGACCGCGGTCTTTCAACGCCCTCCGCCTTACGACTTAGTTCTCAACCAAAGAGCAGAAAGTTCGGCTTCGACGCTACAAGCTGAAGGCGGCTGACACCTCTGTGACGCTCTGACCGAGTCGCCTTCGGTACCTAGGAAGAAGTCAGTATACGCTAATAATAATAAATCCCCGAACGAATCTCGACAGGTGGCCAATCTCAGAGGTTTAGCTCGCTCTCATACGCAGAACATATTATAGTGCACAGATATGTGCGCAAACACAGGTGCGCTATCTGATCCTTTACTCTCATAGTCCGACACGACGGAGAGAGATCGTCTCCACGTGTTGTCCAGGGATGGGTATCACAACCACCATCTTCCAAACCCCGGCTATTCATACTGATACTGGAAAAACGTAATTACACTTTTTGCTCAACCTGGAAAACAAACCCAGGGCCTCATGCTCAGCAGTCGCGCTTGAGACCACGAGTCTGACGGAGCAGTTTAAATACCTACACTAATATTATTATTTTAAAGAGAGGTTTCTAATTCCCCGGAAAAACATACCGGGCACGGGAGCGAAGATGGGGAATATGGAACATGCGTCCTGAGAGAGAAAGACCTTCAGTTTATTATGACTCCTTGCGGGATACACGTGGAGCGTCACCTGCGAGCTGCCGCCGCCGGCGGTCTACGTTGAAGCTGGTGTGCTAGTATGTTGCACGCTCCACGTGAATCCCGCAGGGAGTCATAATAAAGTGATATCCTTAGCTCTCATAAAATGCAAAGGAAAATCTTCTCTTGGAAGCTATTTCGAACGAAGTTGTAAGTGTGATTCAGTGGGTGTAGCGTATGTATGAAGTGCGAACCCCTTTGTCTTTGACTCTGATCATGTTTCACTAAATGTTGGAGAAAATTGAATAAAAGTAGGTGTAAAATATACCTGCACGAAACCTGTTGTATAGGCTAAACAGGTCAGAAGAGCAATGCGGCTCACAAACGGCATAAAGTAATACTTACTTTCATGATTATTAAATTAAACCGCTATTAAACCTACTTAGATATTAGGAGATCATGCCTTTTAGAACAATGCTAGGGAACCCGTTGCTACCCGCGCCCGTCGGGCATCGGCGCGCGGCGTTACCGAATGTAAATCTAATCTGGTGTTACCCGCTGACTTGTGGACGTCAGACAGGTAAAAGTGTGTTCTAAGGGTTTCTATATCGAGATAGGCAATGTGAACTGAGTGCTATAAGCGTTGAGCGCATCAACATAACAAAACAGTACCTTAGCAACTATATCACTGTCTTACCGAGTTACTATTCGTAAAAACTCAAGAGATAGATGCTTTTCGAAATACCAAAGTTATTTACGTTATGTACAGTCAGTGACAAAGATAAATAATACAAAGTTTGACTTTCAAGTGTGTAAGTTCACCTTCAAAGATAGAGCGCACTATGCGTACCTAGAAGTACAAAGAGTCCAAAAAGTTGGCGATACTTGTGTGTACAGTCGGCAGCAGTCGCTGAGCGGAACGTCTCTGCTCAACTACATTGAGCCGTCCCGGGATAACCCGCGCAGGCGAGGGTAGGCCCCGCCCCGGGGCGTGGCCAAGCTTCCGGCTGCCACCCCGCGCCCTGCCTGCGTCTCCGTCGACCGGACGAGGCACCTCGCTTTTATCCCGGTTTCCTGTCGGTGGACGCTCGTTTTGCTCCGGTCTATCGATTTGTTTATTTTTTTAAGCTGACAAATAGGTCAGACGCGACCCTTCCGAGTGCGGTGTCGTGTCCGTGTCGCGTCCGGCGCGGTGCCGGTGTCGTGCCGAGTGTGCGTGATGTGTCCGGGGCAGCTCCGGCGGCTCGCGCTCTTCGCCGACATGAAGCCTGCCCAGTAAAGGTGAGTGCTCCAGGCTCCTCCAGGACACCGATCTCGCTAGTAGAGGATCATTCGTACTGTGAAGTGTGATATATGGCCACCACTTTGTGGGGCTGAAATTTTCCGACGTACTTGGACCATGTTTTGCGAAGACCAAAAGTTTGTAATAAATCTTAAAAGATTTTAAAATAGTGATATATTGCTGACAAATTGTTTCTAATAGCCCCGCCAGAATTGAAAAGTTTATATACGTACTGTGTCCTATTTAGAGACTTTATAATCTCATACCCTTTATTATTACCCTTTGGTGTTTGCAAGAACCCGCTGTCATTGAATACCAAAAAAGTGTTATACTTAACCGCAATGTAAAATCGCAATCATCCGATGTGCCATTTACAGCATTATCTTTTATCCAAACTAATACTATTACTTATTTGTTCTAAATAACATACTTAGTACTTTGTTATATGTAAGGGCTGAAAAAAAATACCTTAACCTTTTGAACGCCATTGTCACGCATACATGACAAGCAAGCGCGTGCCCTGTACGCCAAACGTCTCAAATATGTGACAAAAAGTTCGGCAAATTTGTGGCTTGGCGTCGTGGGCACGCCGATGCGTTTATGGTCTGGCGTTCAAAAGGTTAAAGTACTCACAGTAGCAGATGGCAAGGTTTCGTTCTGTAGCTTCTGTGTACTGTCTCATAGGAAAAGTCGTGAATTTAATCCCAAAAATATTTTGCTGTCGCGTCTTATAAATTCTTACGAGGGAAAGGTTCACAAAAGTCTAGCTAGCTTATACGTCCATGTTCGAACGCGTGAGGGTTTGACAAGCTGTTCAGCTTATCTTAGCAGCAATAAAAAGAAACATTCATGGGTTCAGCTGACAATGCTAGAACTTGAACACTGAGTATTTTTTTGTAATGCGACGGAAAAACATTTTAAATTCTTATAATCTAATCTTTTCCATCATGAGAAAAAGCTATGCGGCGAGAGCTATGTCTACCTGAACTAACAGCAGTGGGAAACACTTGTTTATTTTATATTATGTTATATTTCTGAAACCTTGACTGAAACATCCGCTAAATGTACTATGAAGATGCCTTGCACATATCTAACTTAGTTTGGTCAAACTCTTTTCTACCAAGCTTAAGCCTTACCAGGCTGAAATATGAGAATTAAACGATCCTATTGTTCTCACCCGCCGCTACTCAGCTACGCACATCTCTCATGGAAAGACACCCGCAAACAGTGTTATCATGTTATGAAAAAAGATTTACATGTGTATCCCTAAAACACATGTAAATCTATTTTTTTATTTTCGATAGACTTGCGTTTGTCCACATTCTCACCTGATGGAAAGCGATGACATGGCTGATCACGCTTACCTAGAAGGAACCTATTCACTTTAGAATTAGAGATCCACAGGTCGTAGCTATCAGGAAACAAAGATTCCGGGGAATTGTACTCTTTGCTGTACGCACAGTGAAAGTGTTCTCAGAACGGTAAAACCTGACAGTCTTTTCTGCAAACATCTTAGACCAGGTGTGTGTCACAGGAAAGCTGGTAGACAGTTTACTTGATGCTCACTTCACCTTAAGTGAGCTGCAAGTGTCTACCATTCATCACATTGATTTTAGAGTACAGCCTTACCTAGTTAATATATTCAAAACTAAATATCACCATCATTATCGTCAGTGAGGTAGGTGAGCATAGGGCTAGAGGTCTAGGACTCATCGCCCCGTACTTAAATGAGACATAACTGGCGCAATGCAGATGTACCTGCTACATAGTGGGAATACGGGCCTGATCATCTTCCTGCTACCCTTATTCCAAATACTTTGTGGTCGGTGCAGCATGTCTTTCTCTTCCATACATCTCAATTCGCTGCCATGCCAATTGTCTTCCTTTTTCGCCTTAGCATTTTTCAATTGACTCGATATTATGATATCTTATTTTGCAAATTGGTTTTTAATAACATTTTTACGCAACGTCGATTTTCGTAAATTTAAACTCAGTGTATGAGGTCGGTTATCATCTACAAACCATGTGCAAGGTTTCCAAAACTTTCCGCACTAGTCATGCTACGCATTACTCAATGAAGCCACATTCAAGAGCCATTAAAATAAATTGCGAACAGAATCCAGGGCTTGCATTCAGTTTGATGAGGTGTATTGTGCGAAGTCGATGCAACTTTGGCTCTTATCCGGTCGTGCTGGCCACAATTGAGAGACGGTTGCAATCGAGACAGTTTAGTTACCTACTTCGGCTCTTACTGCTGAAGTTTAGGAGTTAACGTTTTGATAAGTCAAAGCGGTGAACGAAGACAGGAATGGCTTTTTAACGTTTTGGGAATACTTCTATAGTGCGTAGTAGTAGTAGTAGTACAGCAAACAGTAGAATTCCCTACCGCAGCAGAGTACTGCATATTCGGCTGAAAGCTAACAGAATCATAAACAAAGCCTGAGCAAAACAAAAAATATTACTGCGTGAGCATACACTTAGTGTGTGCAACAAATACGTTAAGCATGTTATTAGCATGCCAGTTACTGTGTTCACGCCAGTAATGTGGCAGCTTGGCACACTCCCTGCAAACAGAATGAATGGCAAATGAATGGCACGCGAGGCACCCGTCGCAAGTCGGCGTGTTTAGCTCGCTAGGAAATGTCGAAAAATTTCAGTTTCTTACAATAACTGTTTTAAATTGACTCGTGTAGTGGTAGTGGTCCTTTGAGTCGGACAAATAACAGCACCTATAAGAATGTTTGTTAACGTTATAACATATCACGGCCGTGTAAGGCAAGTCAGGCACGTTACAGTTCATGGAATTATTCGCTTCGTGTCGAAACATCACGCCTGTTATCCGTGGAGGGTTGGGCAGAGGCGCGCCACGCATCTAGCTCATATTTCCCCGTTATGTTTGTAATAGGAGATGAGCCTATCGTCATCAAGTGCTTCGAGCTGCTACTGCCAAAATTGTAAAACCGAACAGCACTTGCAATAATAACAACAATTTAAAAATTTATTCATATTTAAATAAAGGAGAGTAGTCAAAATAATATGGGTTATGCCATGTTTGTCACCATCATCTGCTGAGACTTTTCCATGCGTTATACATACCCTCATAACATTAAGTACTGGCAACTAGACGTATTGCCGCCAGGACGTGACAATGTGACACAATGTGACAACAGTTAAGCATGAGAGGAAGCCTAGGCGGAAACATAGCTTTGGAGAAAATCCAAGATTTATATGTTTTTTAATTCCTGATTTCGTTACCTACTTAATATCATATTTCTTTAAAACTGCTAATTGAATAACTCTTCATTGGTCTTTGAAATGATAACATATACTTAACTTGTCTTAATAGAAAGTTCCAGTAGAAAACCTGGTGTAGACTGTGCGTGTCCGACCCTCCTAATTACTTATTTCTGTCTACATTATGCCATAAAACACATAAACTCGCAAACAACAACACTAATAAGCGAGTGAGTTAAAATAAATCACAGAAATAAAAATGCACGTGAAAACGAATAAAATTTTAAAATCCGCTCAGCAAAGATAACGTTGTAGCGTTTTTATTTAAATACGTAAATATATTCCTTGTTACATCAACACGGATTACCATAGATGCATAAATCTAACAAACGGTAGACACTCGAGCTGGGGCCGACTGTACATGTATATGCTCGCATAATATTCGCATAAATCACTTGCGAATTAATTATTGCTTCTGACTGTACTACAAGTACATGTGGGGCGTGGAAGATTAAGCTTGTTTATGACGTCGTGTTGATCTCTTTTCAAGTGTTGCTTTCCAACTGAGGGAAATCCTCAATTCTTCCAAAGTGAGGCTTCGGATGGGCTCCGTTAGAATCGCAATCATAACCATCTCATCATCAGCCAAGCCTTTTCCTAAAGACGTTACAATCAGCTTCAAGTCTTCACGAATACAGCTGAGTACCTACTAGTTTCATGAAGCGGCTTCCTCTGATCTCAACAACCCTGTTGCTTGCTACACAATAACACTCCTCGGCTTGTAAGACCAAGCAATTGTTTAAGTAGTTATCTTTGAAAATATTTCTATTTAAATTTACTCTGAAATTTCAAAGTGAACCCAATGTAAGAAAATTCAAAAAGGTTACGAGATTCCAACATAGTGATTGAGAGATGTACGTGAAAGGTGGACTTCATTTGTGCGAAACCTAAAAAAAAAATGAAAGAAACTTCGACGACATACAAGTATTCCGAGCTCATCATCGCCCTTTAGATTTTGCCAAAAAATTAACAAGATTGTATCGTTTACCACCGATGATTGTAGATCAGCATTGCATGTTTGCCTTCTTTTATTGCCGTTCCCGCTACAGGGCTTGTCGTGACATTCTCTCGAAAATAACAACGAAAGCAATTTTCAAAAAGTTCAAAATGTGCAAAGTCATTGAGATCGACATGTGCTATTGAAATGGAAAGTGATCTTGACATTTTTTTTTATTTTAGGCTATAGTTATCGCTGATTTAATTTAACATGGTCTGCGGCCTTTTTCCAAAATTTCGAACATTTTGCAGCAGTTCATGACTTCTGTCCACTCGCAAATTTAACTTTACCAATCCCTGTTCCTATTGCAAGCAAGAAACTGCACAATCAATTTTGTGGATTAGACGCCTTTTATAGGTGAATAGTAAATTCAAGTCTATCTCATACCTCCGGCCATGCAGCATCCCTTTTATTTTTGGGACAAGGCGTCCTCACTTCACGTTATTAACCACTGATCACTTCAATTCCTAAAAGCCTGAATCAACTGACAATAACTAGGTACATGGTTCTCATTGGTTTTGACCAATACATTAATTGTATTGACCTGAAAAAAGACTTTGACCTCTGGGTTTGTTTCGGTGTTTTTTCTCACAGTAGTTAGCTGGGTAGCACCGGCCTTATCCAGTTTAATGTGACGAAAAGGATTGATGTGTAAAAGAGTTATTTGTTACCTATTTGCAAAATAAATATCAGAACTACCATAAAATTGTGCAAACTCTCCACAACGTGGTATTGTGGAAGAACCCCTACATACGTAGCCATAGCACACCATTCAGCCCGGCCCAGCCCTTTCAAAATCAATACCCTGCCTGTTTTCCAGTGCAAACAGACTCAAAGGGGATGACGTGTTTTACTTCGTGTGTCTACCAAAATAGATGAACCTGTGTGCTGTATTGAAAGCGAAGTATTGCCAAGTATGGGCCGATTTCCCGCTCGATTAGGCCTGTGATAAGTAGTCGTTGGTCCTATCTATGGGGTTAGGGGATCATCACTGTGTCTGCTATTTTAATAAGTTTTGCTAAAGAAACTCGTAGCTAAGAGTACATTTATATAAGTATCTAAATACCACGCGTTCTTGCTCTCCAAATTAGTCAATACGTTTACCAGTAAACATAGTTAAAATATCATCATGTTTTGCAATCTTTGAATGATTGAAAGAAACAGAACGGTGTGTTAACGTTGTTAGCGAGCCTAAATGTTTTTAAGTGACGCAAAAGATGTCACGAATTGGACCAAGCACTGGTGTTCAAATGATTAGCAGTTATCTAGACGATAACTGACACATGTGTGCCATCAGATGTGTTCCAGGGCTCTTGAGCAAGGAGTCAAGAAGCTACTTCAGACAATATGTAGAGTGAGGTACAGTTCGCATGACTGAAGGAGGAGGTGACAAATATTTATTTATTTATTCATTATTATAACACTTCACAGATACATCCAAGACGATGCTTTCTTGATGGCAGTCTTATAGGACAATCAGCAAACCACTAAGAAACATGCAGTGTATTTTATGTAGATCAATTGTCTCTTGTGAAGGTCGCCACCTGTTTGGCCGACAAGCGGATGACACTTTTACGGGATATAATAAGGTAATGTATAGACTTCCTGCAGCTAAGTGGCGCGCGCGCCGGCCGCTGCTCGCGCCCACATGCGCGCGACAATTTGATATGTTCATTTGACGACCCGTGGGGTTAGCAGTGGGGACATTCAGATCATGTCTTTTTGCGTTTCTAACAGGTAAATCTTGTTGATGCTTGTGCAATCTCTCGTTGGTTTAGATTGTAGGTGAATTTGTGGTGTCTTTTCGAATGGCTGCAACTACTCTAAGTAGCATTGTCTTAGTATTTAAAAGGTATGGATGCTGGTGTGGTGGAACTTTATAGAACACGAGGCCTATTATCTCGGTTTTTAATGCTTGCAGAGCAAAGCTTGTGTGAAACATCTTCCCCAATTCAATGACGCTTACCATTTTCTGAGCATATCAGACTGCAAGTTAAAAATTCAAAAAACAAAACCACTTCACCAAAATGAATTAGAACAACAAAAACGCGTTTGCACCATAATTTTACGACCGTGGTCAAATCGAGTGGTACATTTAAATTGATTGTAGGACATATTTCCTTGAAGCCGGATGCATTCAATTGGCATCAGCGTTGTGCGCAAGCGGTGAACAGTTCGCGATCGGCCGTCCCGTCACTCTCACCATATCGATTCTTCGGCACCGAAATATCGATGTGCCGCAATGAGATCGGCAAACGTGAATCTACATAACGATCGCATCTTTGATTTATAAAATAATTATTCTACAAACTTTAAGTGTTTTTTTTTTCAAGTGTTAGTGTTAATTTTTCGGTTTAAAAATAAATGTATATCACAAGGTGGAACAATAGAAATGAAATAAAATTTACAAAAATGTCCCCTCATGAGATTATTCGTTTTGTGGGTCAGTAAAAAAATTCGTAGCAATTTAAAAAAGTGCTAAATAGTCTGCGGACTGAGTTTGTTAGAGGTGCGTGGTATCACTGACATGTGATACCACAAGACAGCTACCACGACGGAAAAAGACGGGAAAGACAAAAAGCGAGCGAAAAGGAAAAGAATATCCGACATGAGGTGAGAAAGCAAAACTGTGTGTTCAGCAATAAACAAACTGAAAAAACGTTCTAGTTCAGTTTGTTTATTGTTAAGCACGCTATTTTGCTACTTAGACTTTGCCTTTATCCTAATTTATTAGTATTCAGTGCTACGGTCTTCCTCTGCCATACCTACTTCTCAATAAGTCGTCCACTCAGTCGGGAAATCCTTTCTAGACGCACTGTTCATTCAACGTTTCTTTGGTCTTCATACTCTAATTGCCATCCATATTTATATTTAAAACTGTATCCAGATTTATTTGCTTCAATATTTCAATATTATCAACGCTTTATTACATAATAAAAATATTATATATTAATCCTCATTTGAGATTAACTTGAGTGATATTTATTTTCATCGTGATTACCAGTACTTCCCGCAAACTGACTGCACTAACTCTGCAAAGGTCCTTTATCAGGTGGTAAATTGAACAAAAAACAGGCCAGGTGCTAGTATTCTGACATCTTCATCATCATATAACCCTCCTGTCCTTGCTGCCATGCTTCCCGGTTCTGTGCGACCCGTCGAGGTATATCCCGCGACTTTGGTGATACCGTCCATACCATCTGGTTATTTTAAAGCAGGTTATTGTTGAAGCAGTCCTTTTTACTTCTTAGTCGGTTTATATAATTGTATCGTGGAGAGATGCTGTAAACACATTAACACGCCACCGGATGCATTTTTGTAGGCTTAAAACCAGCTAGATGAGGATAACTGAGAAGCCACAGCTATAGCAGTACTAGATTAGAGTTGTTTCTAGAATTATTCGATTTGGTGAAGCTCTTCAGTCTTCCCAACGTACGATCTATGTCTTTGTTAAGTTTTGAAATAACACGGGCTACGAAGTTTGAGAGCTATTTGGGATTATTCCTGCTAGTGGTAACTAAACAGTGCAAGTTTAGACTGCTGCAGCTGCTAAAAAAACTATACGTAACCAGAAAACTAGCCCCGGACAAAGAACCAGTATTGCCAGACAACGTGTCAATGCTGCCAGCCTAAAGGTACTTTACCTGTAGACAACTATGTGGATAAATATTTAATCGGCTTCAAATCAAGGAGGAAGGTCCTCAATTCGACGGATGTTTTTGCTGTTGTATGTTTTGTTCAGCGCCTCGCACAAGTGCTTTCCAAATCAACCGTATTTTGGTAATTTAATTTTGTATGGAAGAGTATTAATTCTCTTTTAAANTCAAGGAGGAAGGTCCTCAATTCGACGGATGTTTTTGCTGTTGTATGTTTTGTTCAGCGCCTCGCACAAGTTCTTTCCAAATCAACCGTATTTTGGTAATTTAATTTTGTATGGAAGAGTATTAATTCTCTTTTAAATTTGGTGAGGAATTGATTGAGAACTTCGGAGATAGCCAATGGAATTCTTCAAAAAATAAGTCAAAACTCCTAGGATCGCCAAAATGGCAAGTCAGTTTGTTGTTTAGGTCCACCATTTCAAAACACAACACGCCATAACGCCGCGCGCCGGTGCGCTCTGAAAGGGTACGCTGATGTGTACAGTTCAACTCAACAACGTATAAAATAACTTTTATTTCGGAAAATGAAGAAACGATACCAGAGACCCTGACTCCCGAATTTAAGTTTTTAACCGACTTCAAAACAGGAGGTTATCAATTCAACCATAAGTTATGTTGTACATGTAATATTGTCAGAATTGCACAGTCGTTGTATAAATGTTATTCCATACCAGCTTCTAAGCATGTGTGCCAAATATCATAAGTGTATGTTTGTATATCCCAAATATAGTCCAGCTTACGGAACAGTACAGGTTTAATTAAAATCGGTACAGATTTTTTGAGATGTCTGTTTTTTATGTTATGTTTGATGTTTGTTTGAGAGTCACTAAGAAATTATAACACTTACCATTATGTCTGTTATTTCAATGTTTGCATGCAGTTCTCTAGCTAAATAATCTCGAAGAAAATTTCAAAAAGCGGCTGCAATTTTAAATGTAATCGTATAAATGTTAGATGGCAACATAAAACGGTTCGTCACTTCATGTATCATCATAGTAGATATTGATGGAAGAAAAAGTACATGTTATTTTTTAAGTAATTTCCGCAAATTACCAGTATTAGTTTACCGGCTTTTATATCCTCTCTGTAAATTAACCAGGAATATCCATACTTCCACACTGATTGATGTTGATGTGCCGTGCTATGCCGAGGCTGTGAATGCCTGGAGACTCGCTTGCCCGAATGAAAATCCACCCGACAACCCATCACACTAGAGAAGGTGGGATGAGCCACTCTTCAGAGAAGTTTAAAATAACCTATTTGCCACTTCTGCTACTTCGGCGGAGAGTGCGCGCCCGCTGGCTGAGTGGGTCTCTGGCTTCACCTTGTTCGACAATACTTTCACCTCGCTGCTTTCCTTCGCTTAGGCGCATCTTGTTGTTCTCCTCATCGCTGTCACTGCAGCGAAGCTGTCAACAGCCTCGGGCACTACGGCCTGTCATGCAGTCGGTCTCATAGCACGGCACGCAAACATCAACGATATTATCTGACGCGCTCTTGTCGGTGTACCAGCCGTGTAAGAAGTCAATGGCCTGGCACGCGACGATGGCAAGTGACCGGACGGTATGTCTTTGTTCCCGTGGAAGATGAGTAGGCCTTTAGTATGGGATGCTACTTTTAATCTTCCTAGCTCGTCGTGCTGAGCTAGTGCTGCGGCTGGGGTTGCGGAGATCCTCAAGCGGCGGAAATATAAAAATCAAGTTGGCAATAATAAATCTTTTTTATTGGGAAAATATCACGAATTAAACTAATATGTAACTATTTCCCATTGAGTCGATAGATATCATTTGGTAAAATAAAAAATTACCTACTTCAAAACCCTTTGAAAAATCTAAAGTAAACACCTATGCCGACAATTTTTTGAGGTCAATGCCCCTAACTGCAGTAGGCGGGGTATACAAATATACGACATACGATATACGACTGCCAAGCGACAACGTTTACCTAATATATCCAAATATTAAGGCTAGCGCCGACATCAACAATACTTTACGTTTTCAATAGGTAGATGTAACTTTTATTTCTTCCACGTACTTTGTTGTGTTTCGTTTGGACATCGTCGCCGACTCGGTTATATGTTTTGTACGAATGTTGTTTAGATTGGAAAATTAAGTAGTTTAGAAAAGCTATTGCTATCATACGGTGTGAGGCTCATATCGTATAATAGCTAAAGGTTAGTCATTGAATCGTTTCATAAAAACATTTGACACCTTGGATGGCTAAATCAGCCTATCCTATAACCCAGTTCTCACTGCTGGGAACTTCCCTCTGTGAGACAGTACGGGCCGTAATCACGACACCGGGCGGCGGCCTAGCGTGGGTTGATACAATGTCGCCGTTGGTATTTGCTTCTAGTACAAGCCATGTAAAACAAAATAGAACAATAAATAAATAGGTTACAGTTAAATGGGAAAATACAAGCAGTAAAAAATAAAGAAAAAAAATGTTTTTTAAAACAAGTTTTATAAAGTACTTGTTAATAAAAATAACTTAAAAGTTAAAAATAATTTAAGTGACAATAAATATACCATTTTATAGGTGCATTATATCCCATTTTTTTTTAAATAAAAGCGTGTTAAATTTTGACGGCAAGAGAAATAAATAAGTGTGATTTCCGAAGCCCGTAGTAATTCGTAGTACGCACACATATGTGATGTTTTGAACACTTAAAGTGTTATGTCATTTATATTTTATTTAAACAACTTACATCTATTTATTAAGTAGAACTTGTAAGTTATACTTAAATCATGTTCAAATTAGTTATGTAATAACTGATTAATTATTTATAACGTTTCTAATTCTGTCCATTTCAAAATAATCTGATGCGGTTGCATATGGATACTATCAAGTACCGAGTACTCATCAAGACTAATCATACGAGCCCAAACCTGATGCAGTTATGTACGTCGTTTCATTACGGAGATCCTATGGCCACCTTCCAGCTCCATCATCAGACCCTGAATTCTAAACACAAAGTACTCGCCAAGACGAATCAAACGAGTCCAAACTCAATGGGGTTGCGTCGTTTCATTACAGAGTTCCTATGTTCCTATGTAAAAATGCCTTGACCGTTTACTTGTAAACTGTAACCATGAGCGGTCCCGAAGTGTTGTCGTATTGGTTTCTCTTACCTGTCCAAGGTGAATGATCACTGAATTGGAAAGTGCATCAGACTGCTAGCTTTAGTTTACTTGAACTTGAAATCGAAAAAGGTCGTGCACGTGGACTTCATGCGCAAGGTCGTGCACGTGGACTTCATGCGCGGTGCAAGGTCCTTCGTGCATGGCCAGTTATCAAACATGCAGACGAAATAGATTAAATAATCGCTACATTACCTGCGCTTCCTATATTACCATAACAGCTCACTTCTGGTTGTTTATTGTTCGTAATCATTTCACTGTTGGACATTCACGTACGACAAGTGCCATTAACAGGTGTGCTAGGACACGAGAGTTTGTGCTAGTACCTACCTAATATATATAGCTAAGTGCTAGTAGATAAAATACAAGCGGAGTAAATAGGGATGAGGAAGAACTCATAGGGCATCGAAAAATTCATCCACATCGCTGTCAACGAGAAAAGTGCCCAGAACACTGGCCGCATACGTTGGCCAAATAAAGGGCCAGTCCTCTGGTCACTTGAAGAGTCGGCTAACTGCTTGCTTATTTTACGAAAAAATGAATAAGCACTCGGACCCCCCCCCCCAGTGTTTCAACCCCAAACGGCTGAAATACATAATTCCCAAAGCCTACCCAACTTCTAAGACATTATGGTCATTCCATCTTTCCATCGTCTCGCGCCAAGCCATGCGGTTCTAATACAGCTGGCACACCGGCGGTGATAAGAGCCCGACGGATGATGTCATTAATACTGGCGTGCCGTGCCATCCGACCTGCGCTTCTAGTGCAGGATAGGCCATGATGTCCGAGGCAGTCGACTGCTTCACCACATTGACAGTGATGTGAAGCTCCATAGGAGCACCCACACGCAGACATGTAGCGATCCGGAAGGTGGTGTCACTCAGCATAGTACCTATGTTGGGTGACGGTAATGTCAAACAGTGATGGAGCTAAAATTCTTGTGGTTAACTTTTCAGTGCTGCAGGCCGAAGACAGGAAGGCCGGTAAACTCACACTAGAAATGCCAATCCCACCGAAACGAATGGGTAGTGTGGCTAGCGACCAAGCTCGGTCCAATCCAAGGCCACATTTAAGATTGATGTAGAGTGCATCGAATAATTTGGTCAATTTTGTCCTAGAGATGTGATTACTTCCATAGTGGGTAAGAGCGGAGGAAATACTTCAATGTTTAGGAGACAGTGTTTTCTGGTTCCGTTATGGTATTGGCACATTGCAAGTGATATTTTATCAGTGAAAATGTCTGTCAAAAAGTCTAAAATTTGTCTATTGACAAGTGCTACCTATACTCCCAAGGTTAATCCCAAACATTTTGGACTCTTGACAATCGTTTTTGCTGATTGAATGTGATTTTGTATAGAGCCCCAGAAGGCACTGCTTAGTACCAAATTACTTAAAAACTGTGCACAAGTCAGCCTGTCAGCTTTTTTTGTACCTATGCCTTATGACAAGAGTGACCGATTTTCAGAAGACAATCCGAAACATTCTTAAGTCAAAGTTCTTTTGTCCGCAGGGTTGATCTCCGCAGTCTAAAGTGTGCGTCTGCACTTCGCGCTGGCCTCAAAGCTGCGATGTACGAAAGCAGCTGCTCCTACGCAGGAGCATTAGAATTAAAAAGAAGCGCGCTAAAGGAGGAGCCATGGCCCGCAGCCGAGTGGCCCCCGTACCGCCTGCACCAGTCCACGTTCGAGCAACTGAAGCAGAGCGTGGAGAAGGCCAAAGCGGCCTTGCAAGACAGGTCAGGTCTGCTGGGCTCTGCCACCGCCTTCGGTGACTTCTATGGAGGGCAGCTGGGGCAGGACGCCACCAGCTCCACGCTGGGCTTCGGAAGACCAGCCAGAACCGACGACTCTATGCTCGGGACTATGGACAAAAGTAAAAATATTGGTGAGTATGTTTCGATCTTTTGTTTTACCTATTTGTATTTGTTTCTACAACATCATGTTCCAATATAATTAAATGGTCCAATTCTATTGTATACTACAACTGTATACATATTGGATTACGCGTGTGTGCATCTACCCAGTGTAAATATTAGACGCTCCTCGTTTCGCCGCAATCAGCCACGTTACCATTATGTCCCATAATAATGCAGCTACGGCAAGATGATAAAACTCACACAAAACTTTTACTCCAACATTTTACATTGATATCAGAATTTAAGGGCTTTTGTCACATGCCTTAACCTCGCACGATAACGCGGCGTAGACACGGCTGAATATCGATTGCGCGCGCCGCCAGCGCAAACTCGCCCTTAAGATAACAATGCACGATCACATTTCGCGTGTAAACTAAACCCTTTTAGATTACTTTGATGTTAGTAGAAAAGGGGAGGAATCTTCAGATAACAATCAAGGGAGAGGGGCGTTCGGGATTCATCCCCATGGTTGCTATAGAGACGCGCCCGCCCCTTAACGCCCCACGATGATCGCGTGCTTGGCTAAATAGTGGCGAAAATATTTTTTTATTATCCCACCGTTCGTTATTGTAGATGTTCGCCGACACTTTATTCTCTTAACGAGGGTAGATTGAAAATTCTATTGCATTTTTCGTGCATTATCGTTTGTTTTGAGAATTTCTGGCGTGATCGAAAACACTGATTTCTACATTTTTTTTACTAGTGCTTTTAGATAGTTACGAGAGCAGGCCTCTGCCAGCCAAGGGATGGTGCAGGCTAACATAGGACAGCGCGGTTGTTCGAGCTCTTCACTTATATAAATTGCTATACATAGGTACCTAGAAATAAAAAACAATATCTAAACTCCTTGCCAATATCTTAGATTGCTGTCTTAATGAAAACGAAAAACAAACTAAGGCATCGAGATAAATTCGTCATCGTTGCCGAATGATGCGACGTCGAATGATGCGACGTCGAATGATGCGACGTCGAATGATGCGACGTCGAATGATGCGACGTCGAATGGTAGTAAAAGCAAAACAAACTGCAAAGTTACCTAGACATCAACACAAAGGGCCTATTCATAGCTTTTTCTTTGGAATAATAATTGGAAATTGCAAGCTTTTAAGTACAGACGCGCCAGCACATCAAACTACAACAAGCTGTCAAATTTCTTTCATAGATTTTCAACAGAAAACCGTAACCGTAACAGTACCTACATAAGTACCTTTTCTTTTTTGTTTTCCGGGGAAGCCTTCAAGAGGCGCCTGGACTTTTGTGGTAAAGACCAGGGAATGTGGGATTTTTATCTCACTAAAACCACCCCGGCGATCACCTTCCGCACAGAGAAGAGGCTCCGTTACCTCTTAAAAGACCACTCCGGAACCCCCTAGGAGCCTTTGGACCTAGAATAATATATACAGTCCTCCTTGCCGATTTCGACAATGGCGACCCCATGATACTACTTCCTAGCGTGTGCCCTGATATGACTCGCTAGACCGAATTTGGTTTTAAATACCCGATCACAGCTAAGGCAATACAGCTGACCACCCTGGCTTCGGAGATACCTAGAATAATATAATTATTAAGGTATTATTATAATGGTACTTAAGTGATTACGTACATAGTTCATTTATTAACTTGGCTCTAGACATTCTCTAAAAAAAGACGAAGGAAACATAAAAAAGGTAATTAAACCCAGTACATTCTAAAGTGGATTAATGTACCTAACGCAGATTAACGTAGACATAAAGAAAGAAAGACACAGGTAGATGTAGAGCAGTGATTTCCAACCTTTATTTGACCCCACTTTGATTTCGTGGTTGCTAGTAGGGACGAGAAATCAAGAATAACATCAAACTGTGTTATCTAAAAATTAACTTATATCATATTTATAGATATTCAAAAGTTGTAGCATTAACTATTCTCTGAAATCAAAAGCATTGTCGTAGAAAACACAACATTTCTAATAGAGACTTAGAATCAGTTTGCATGAATGACATTTTTGAGGTTAAAAGTTGAATTTTAAAAATTTCGTGGACAATATTTTGGACTTTGTGGACCACCTGTAGTCCACGGACCACAGGTTGGGAACCACTGATGTATAGGGAAATATTCTATCAAATACTGTGAAATATTGAGTTAACATTCCGTTGAGGCCTACTCGTGTCATGTTTCAGTTTGGGCTGGTTGCACGTCGCAAGACGCTACACCTTTTGCAAGAGCATATTTTTGCGAGAATTTGACGGATACTATACATGCAGTATAGTAATTGAACGTAAATACCTATTTATTATTTTGATGGATTTCCGTAAAGTAACACTTGATTCTATAACTGAGGTATCCCAATACCTACGATGACCTTTCATGAGACGAATTACCAAAACTATTTTTATTCGAAGTTAATGCGGATACTAAAAATTGCGTCACTGCTGTGAACTCAAGTGAAAATTCCTTCAATAATAATAATAATAAGAAACAGTCCTAGATCCACACAGCAAACATATTCCAATTGTTAGAAAAATCCTTTGTCCCCGGCAGAGGTCGCCGCTCGCCACAAAAGCGCAGGGACAAAGGAGTTGCTCTCGAAAAGACAAAGTTTTTGCCATTAAAAAAAGTAGCGCAATTCATAAAAAAATGTAAATTCGAAGCGGGCGCGCATTGTCTCCAGTTCTCGACTGCGCTGCGGAGGAGATCGGGCCTTTCCGCCCTCGTTAACTAGATGGAAACTCTGCGTTTTGGGACGCGCTTTTTCTTATGATATTTTATTTTCGAGTAAAATGTTTCATTGGAGTTCTAAAGTTTGATAGTGTTCTCTGTTCGCGCGGGTCTTGCTTGGGTTTCGGATTATTTAAGAACATGTTTTTAAGCGAATGTTGATTATGTTTGTGTTGCCTAAAAAGTGATTGCAATCTACTTTTAATTATATCAATTGCAAAATCCAGTTCAAAAATAGGTTCGACGTTCGTCCCATGTTTTCGTCCTACGTTCCGAAACGAACCATATTCGTCCAATGTTTTATTTCATACTTCAAGCACTACAACGCCAGGTAATTAATAAATGTTTGGCACTATTTACCACTCAAAACAATGTAGTAACCTCATTCAAAAGAAATTAGGTAAGGCTCAAAAACCATCAAAATATTTTCAGAACAAATAACTTTTTGATAAAATTTCTCAATCAAGACTAAGTTGCCGAGTTAATCGGCTTGCAACAACATCCATTACGAGCTTGCTTTGATAAACACGTGAAGCGAGCCAAAAATACCAAGCAATGGCTGCCTATTTACATAATATTCAAATAAGTGCAAAAATCCACGCGCTGCCGCTTAATCTTAGTCATTAAGAGAAATGTATTAAACGCACCCCCCTCCCCGCGATCGGTAAAGAGCTGTTAACACGAAAATGATTGCAGGACGCCCCGAGTACCAGTTGCTAGTATTTTACAGGGCTATCGCGGCGCGGGATCAGTTTGGTACAAATGTCATCAATTATGAGGCCACACTTTAGATGGTATCGCGATAAAATATATATCAATAAATCATGCTCCAACTGCTCTGATACGAGCTTATTGATTTTTTAAATGTGTATTACCAAAGGGCTAGGGTTGTTGTTTCACGATTTATATTCATTACGGGAGGGTCGGTGTGAGTAGCGTAGATTACTATTAGATTACACCTTTTAGGAACTGCTTTATTTTTGTAGTTGGATAAGTGCATTTTTCTGGGGTGAAAAGCCCTGAAGACTTCAGTAAGTATTTAAACATTCACACAGCTAGTTGCTGATTTAATCTTTCATTCTAGTTTGTTTGAAGTAGTCGGTATTCAAAATACCAAAGAGAATACCTTTGAGTCGGGGTTTGAGAAGGATACCCCTCACAATATGTGCCATACATGTTAATAGGTACATGTCTCAGCATCAAGCGTATATCTAACACATATTGTCATAAAATTCTAACTTCTTCTGCTCGCAAAAAAATATTTCTGTATTATTGTGTAAGTAAAAAAAATTGAAAAATTTTGGACTGAAGTGAGCTAACATTTTCCATCGCGGTGAAACGATTAGCCAATCGTCGTCGGTTGCTCAGGGGGCGCCGGACGTATCAGACGTTGGAAAGCACGGCGTTCGGGCAGGTTCCTTTCCGATTATCGTTATTGAGGCGTCTAAACGAAAGTACAAAACTGCATATTAACAATGCTCGACTTCGGCTTTCATTACGTTGGGCACAGCATAAAATTGTGCTGTGATTTCAGAAGTTTGTTACCATTTTTCACTTCTTCGTTATCGCTCAAACAGTATGGTATTTTAATAGCTCAACAGATAGGTAATCTACAAAGTAAAGTATGGTAAGCCGTTGTAACGAGTGTGAAAGTGACTCATCACGGGCCCCTGGGCCCCTGCCGTCTGCACAAAGTTTATTATGTTTAATGGTCCCGCGGCCCCAAACGTTTGCCTTTTAATTAGTAAGCCTTATTGTATTATTATAATCTGACTCACGGATGTTTTGTAACGAAACGTTTTTTATAAGGGTTGTTTTGATTTTTTGTTGGGTAACACTACAATGTTCACAAAATATTTGTTTAGCAGAATAGTTTTAATTTTTTTTACTATTTTTTTAAAAGTTTTATGATTTTAATTACTCACTGGAACGAGACTCTGAAAAGTGTTTTCTTTTTTTCAAATAGCAGGCGTTCTTACAAAGCAAAATGCCATAATTAAGTAAGATTAACAAATATTAAGTACCTATGTTAAGAATGAACAAGAATAAAATCTAAAAAAATAGATAAAAACAAAAACATAGCCAACTAAATAGACACATCAAAATTCTTATTCATAGTTTCAAATTGGATCATCACTCTGTAAAGCCACTAACCCTCTCGAGCGAACCAAACACTTCACATTAAGCCAATAAGCTAAATTCCCAGTCCCGTGGGGTGCTCCAAGTACTAGCAAACAAACAATTATTGCACAATCAATGGCCATTCGCGCGCGAATATTATAAATCAGCGATAATGGCCGCGTTTCGGAGAGTGACATCGCTTTTAGTTCGCCGCGCCAGACAATAGATGGCGCGCGGCCGACGCGCGCCCGCGCATCCCATCAACACGGCGCGGGCTTGAAACCAGCGGGAAGCGTAACTGAGCGGGTTTTGAAGGGTTTTATTTATTGTGCTTGGATTATTTTCTTGTAATATATGATACTAACTAACAAGTTGCCTTAAATAGGACTATTAGGTCTAGTAATGCTATTCTGTAAACATCTCACCGTGTAAGCTTAGTTGAAGTTAACTGTCAATACCTATAAACAAACAACATGGAATGACAGTTCACTTCATGCTCACTCCACCTAAGTTTACAACAAAGCAAGTTGACAGAATAGACCGGAAGATTCAAACTATTAGGTACCTACCACTGAAAATTACGGAATCTACATATTTGCTCAGGATTATTGATGAGCTGGCTGGTTTTTGTCACTACTAGCTCAACAAATATCATGTTTTTATTTTCACATACCTGTCTGCAATGAAATTCCAAAACAAACTTCTATGACCTTTCCCAAAAACAAAATCGAGTTGCTCGCTGATATGGATTCACCCTCTGTGTTCGTAGCCCCGTCAATGTTGCTTACCATTTCATGGGAACCATGGCCGAGACAATGCCAGCTTAATTGTGCGACAGATACTAGTAATGATGATACCACCCCAATTTTTTGTTGGATTTATGGATATGCCGTGACCACGCGACCCACCCCAGCGATATTTTCAACAAATAAATTGTTCAAAACATATTGTGTTGGGCAATTTGATACGTTTGACTTTAGCGTGGGACAGCAGAGATTTTTTGCAATTGTATGTTTTCGGGGTCGTTGATAACGTGTGTTGTTTATTGAATTATGTTGTTTACGGATTCACATATTTTTTACTAACATTCAATTTTATTTTGCCTTTACCTATTGTTTGTTGGCAAAAATAATACTCACTTGGAACTTACTGTATGTTGTAGACTATTTGTTTGTCTTTGTATATATTATTGCAATACCCTTGAGAGAACACCCATAGATTATATAAATCCCACTTAAAACCTACTTACTACTGACAAATGCAACTGAGCGTTTTAGTATATTTAGGTAGTCCCACGTTTACCCTTTTAAATTTGATAACTCCTCTAATATTTTTTCTAATTTCAAGATTGTATTCGTTTGAATGACAATAATATAAATCAAGATTTTTAGAGGACTTTCTGTGCTTCTTTTATTTTTAGTCCCAAATAGAAACCCTTTTATTTTAGTAAGATTCCTTATAGTTTGGTAATAGTTATGTTATTTTGGACGCGACAGGTTCAGACAAGCTGTCGGCCGGGATCGGTAAGGGCTACTCCACTCCGACCCTGTCCGACTCGCTGCGGGCCTCCAAATGTTCAGGTATGTTGCTTTAAAGCTCGGCGAGAACTAAGCTTTGTATTTGCCTTCCACCGGAGACGTGCTGAGAGATTTATGTGCATGGTATCAACCAATATGATCATTTGACTTTCTGAGAGTAGCTTGGCCCGGTACTGGTAGAAGAAAGTAAAATATAGCAAAGTTCTACTCTCGTAGGAACATCTTACTCTCTCCACTACAGCTGCTACAGCACTCATCTTATGTACCTAGTAGCTTAATTACCTCAAACATTTCTGGTGGATAGACATCTTTGGGCCCAAAGTTAATATAAAATGACAGCGGTTTTTTTGTATTATTCAATAATAAACCTTATTTTAAAGTTTTTAGTCGGATTTTTACCTCGTCAGGCACGGTTAATGCTCGCTGGATCCGAAGAAACTACGATATTGTTTTAGGCTTTGTAATTGGGTTCCGTTGCCATTACCCTTCGCGTACGGAACTCTAAAACTAGCCGCTATTTAACCCCATAGTGTAATATTGCTTTATATATTCGTCGGGTGGTGATCTTAGCTGGCTGGCCCGTAATTCCTTGAGCCTATTGTTTCACGCTTGTAGATAATATTAATTCAAGATTTAGTCTTCAATCTAACAAAANATATGGATTCACCCTCTGTGTTCGTAGCCCCGTCAATGTTGCTTACCATTTCATGGGAACCATGGCCGAGACAATGCCAGCTTAATTGTGCGACAGATACTAGTAATGATGATACCACCCCAATTTTTTGTTGGATTTATGGATATGCCGTGACCACGCGACCCACCCCAGCGATATTTTCAACAAATAAATTGTTCAAAACATATTGTGTTGGGCAATTTGATACGTTTGACTTTAGCGTGGGACAGCAGAGATTTTTTGCAATTGTATGTTTTCGGGGTCGTTGATAACGTGTGTTGTTTATTGAATTATGTTGTTTACGGATTCACATATTTTTTACTAACATTCAATTTTATTTTGCCTTTACCTATTGTTTGTTGGCAAAAATAATACTCACTTGGAACTTACTGTATGTTGTAGACTATTTGTTTGTCTTTGGATATATTATTGCAATACCCTTGAGAGAACACCCATAGATTATATAAATCCCACTTAAAACCTACTTACTACTGACAAATGCAACTGAGCGTTTTAGTATATTTAGGTAGTCCCACGTTTACCCTTTTAAATTTGATAACTCCTCTAATATTTTTTCTAATTTCAAGATTGTATTCGTTTGAATGACAATAATATAAATCAAGATTTTTAGAGGACTTTCTGTGCTTCTTTTATTTTTAGTCCCAAATAGAAACCCTTTTATTTTAGTAAGATTCCTTATAGTTTGGTAATAGTTATGTTATTTTGGACGCGACAGGTTCAGACAAGCTGTCGGCCGGGATCGGTAAGGGCTACTCCACTCCGACCCTGTCCGACTCGCTGCGGGCCTCCAAATGTTCAGGTATGTTGCTTTAAAGCTCGGCGAGAACTAAGCTTTGTATTTGCCTTCCACCGGAGACGTGCTGAGAGATTTATGTGCAGGGTATCAACCAATATGATCATTTGACTTTCTGAGAGTAGCTTGGCCCGGTACTGGTAGAAGAAAGTAAAATATAGCAAAGTTCTACTCTCGTAGGAACATCTTACTCTCTCCACTACAGCTGCTACAGCACTCATCTTATGTACCTAGTAGCTTAATTACCTCAAACATTTCTGGTGGATAGACATCTTTGGGCCCAAAGTTAATATAAAATGACAGCGGTTTTTTTGTA
>NDFZ01003544.1:9941-30356 GCA_002192655.3 Mamestra configurata
AAAATAAAATAATTACAACAAGTAAAAATCCAAATTAAATTATCCATACCTGTTCTAATCTATACCAGTTAAAACATGTATGAATTTTCTTGCCCTTAGAATTTATAAATACTTTACTTGTACTTAAGTAATATGATTTCCATCATGCAAGCTATTGAATTTATTGGTCAATTTGTAAAAATAATTAGTTATTTTATAAGTAATTATGTTCAAACATAAGAAGCATACTAATTTTATATTTCTTTTTCAATTTCACATTAAATCCAAGACTGATTTTTGTTAGTACTTTGGTATTCTTATTTAAAGTAAGCTAGTCTTTAGTTGTCTCTTGTACATTTTAATTTAGAAAAAGTTGAAGCTTCTGTAAGTTATCTAGTTTTGAATTTATAGTAATAAGTTTTGCCAACTCAATTCTTGTAATTTTTAGTCCTCATTGTATGAAGGGTTAAATTATTTTAAGCAAAAAAAAAACATCATAATTGATGTTTGAATGTGCATATTGTTTGCATGATAGGATGTTTGTAAGACTTGAAAATAGTATTTGATTGGCACTGCCAGCCACTCAAGTTGTTATGTTTTTGCATTTGTGATTTAACCATAATCAATTGACATGCTTTTCACCATAAAGCAGTTATAAAATAGTCTGATTTACATAATCCTTTTGTAAACCTTTAACTTAAATATTTCTTATAAACCGGCCCAGTCCCAGATAAAATTACTTGCTGTTTTTAAAAGGGGTTAGGAATGTTAAAAAATAAAATTGGAATTGTCTTGCAGCTATGATTTTTATAAAGTAGGATAGTTAAGCAACAAAATTGGACTGAATGTCTCCCTAGTGATTGATAACAATATGTGTTTAAAGTGATATGTCCAAAGTTAATAAAGTGTACATACTGCCAAACAATTTAAAAGTTCTATATATACATACAGAGTGAATTGTAATATTTTTCGTAACGCTGACAGCTGTTAATATATAGGCATCTTTAATTTTTAGAATACTTTTATTTATGTACGTATTGATTACAGTTTTACGATGTAATATTATTTTGTCAATGAAAATAATGTAAGTACCTACCTAAATAATTGAATAAAATTGTTTTTATGAAAATACAATTTTTATCATTATTTTCCCTTGTTTGGTATGAAGCACAGACAATATAATACCGTTTTAAATTATCATGCGTCCCTGTGTTAGTTGATGCTAACTAAGATCGAGATTTTGCACTTCGCCAATCATTAATGAATGACTGATCATAAAATTGCCAACCTAGCTACTTGCTTGACAATCCGCAATTTTATCTATCAAGGAGCAATCGTACAAAACAAGAGACTAGACACTGCCACTACGTTGACCTCTGCTGTGCTGACCCTATGCTATTCCTATTATAAATCAACTCCTGTGACAGAGTAGGTACCTATGTAAATAACCCTTATAACATACCTACTCTGTCACAGGAATGATCATTCATGAAAAGATTACTCATAAATTCATTACATGTCAAAAACTCAAAGCATTTATTTCAATTAAACCATTACAGGCAGTTTTGAATAGTCAAGGTCGGTCTGTACAAAGAGATGAAGCCAATTACACGTTCCAAAGCGTAGATCTCTATGGAGAAGAACGTGCAAGAAACTCCACGGACACTCAAAACATAACGACATTGAATAATACACATTATATTAACGCCATAAAGTGCTAATTTGTACGAACATCCGAAACATTGCGCAGAGATCAAACGGCCGGCGTGCTTGTTTGCGCTTTCTGTTGCTTAGGATAAGGTTTACAATTGAACGGCATAAGTTATAATCCTTTGCTCTGTGCAGAGGCTGGGTGTTATAGATGCCATCAGTTACTTCAGAATAGTGCACTCGTCATTATATAATACCCTTCATCACACAATTCCCTGTTCCAGATATTATGACTGAGGAACGGTTGGTGACCGAAGTGCCCAGCAGCTTGAAGCAGTTGGCACGACTCGTTGTTCGAGGCTTTTATACTATTGAGGATGCCCTCATAGTCGACATGCTCGTAAGAAATCCCTGTACGGAAAGAACATTCATTTTATCACATATCTATTTTAAATGCACAACTGCTAACTCGTTGAATGAAAACTAAGTAGGTAATCCAATTTTTGGAAGCCTAGATTCGATCCCCATGTTGAACAAAATGTTATTTGGTTTAATCACTTCGGATTTCTCAGTAGCAGCCCATGTGCGCCCTGTTAATAAACTCAGCTTATGAAATTGGGTGCTCATACATAGTAGGTTCATCTACATTTCTGTCTACTAATTCGGGCCTTAGAGGAATACAAGTTTATTTTCTGTTTTTTTTTTATAACTGCTTGAAATACTCGAAGAATAAAGAAACCTACTTCGCTACCCGATAAGTAGATACCTATCCATACGAGCTCAACCAAACCATGGACATGAATACAAGCTCAATTTGCGTGCCCATCTGTTGAGATGTTCTCTACTCTATTTAGGCATACGCGTCTGCGGGCTTACCGTTTGTTACCATGGCAACATACTCAAGAGTCGGGCAGTCTCAGGTACCAAGAGCAACGGATGCAGACCTGAACCGCAAAATGTTTTTTTTTTTAACTATTAGATAATATGCCTCGTGTTCTCTATTTCTGGCCCTATTTTATGCCTTATACTTACATGTCACCGGAAAATTGCAGACTCCATTAGATTGTAGTAAATCTTTATTAGATTAAAATTTCTCGACATATTATGAAAAAATCTTTTTGCATTCAATAAATCCCATCCAAATTCAATAGTTTCCAATTTATCCGTGTCTTATTAATAAAAAATAGTTTACAATTTCACGCGATATTTTACAATCTTACGGCGTTTGCAATTTTCCGGTGACATACATTTATGAATTTTAAAACTTGTCTTTTATTCTCAGGTATGAAAGAAGATGACATTTGTGAACTTTTAAAATTCGAAAGAAAAATGTTACGGGCCCGAATAGCCACGTTAAAAAATGATAAATTCATCCAAGTGAGATTAAAAATGGAAACAGGTAGGTACATACTATTTCAAATTCAAATTCAAAAGTCATTTATTCAAATTAGGCTGAGTGCCAATAGGCAACACGATTTACCTTTCTACATAGTAGGAACCATCGCGCGTATAAAAATGTGTAAAGTATGTATTCTCAATAATTCCCGCCGACCCTTATGCTATGGGAGTAGGTAAAGGTGTGTGTTTCTGTTTACTTATAAGCTGGGGCCTGCTGTTTGTACCTAAATATTGCATACTTACATATTTCAACTGCTGCTTTCCATTTATTTACATAAAACCGCTCGACTATAACGCAGCTGTCACGCTAATAAATGAAAGTTTTCGTTATCTTTCCGTTGCAAGTGTGTGACAATAAAATGGCCTTGAAATCCTTAGATAGAATTAATTAAGGATGATATTTTTTTTATTTTTATTTAATATGGGTTTGCTCTTGACTCTAGTCTAGGTCATAGATGACAGAGACAAAGTCGACGATGGAGCGAGCTTACCCAGAAGAAGCCTGTTCACTCTAATTCCAACCCATTGTCTCTTTTCAGGACCTGACGGAAAAGCACAGAAAGTAAACTATTATTTTATCAATTACAAAACATTCGTAAACGTAGTTAAATACAAATTAGATCTTATGCGCAAACGCATGGAGACGGAGGAACGCGACGCCACCAGTCGCGCCAGTTTCAAATGCCCATCATGTGGGAAAACATTTACAGACCTTGAAGTAAGTCAGCAGGATTTAAATTGCCTACTTATAGGACTCTAAAGGTTTATCCACACATATCAAGGCGGTGCCCGGTACGTGGATGGATCTTATCCATCAAGTGCTCAAAAAAATGTCGGTGCGCACATTTTATATGAACTGCTTCCGTGACCGGGTCGTGACTCGGACGTTTGTGAACGAGGCCCTGATATGTGTGGATAAAGCTTAAAACCTCTGTTACTGCTACTTTACCTACTGGCTAAAGCTTAGACAGAGACGTCGACCGCCTACTCGAGTACTCACCTACTCTACCCACGGAATAGATACTATAAGATACACTAAAAAGTGTTTTATACTAAAAAGTCTGTTGACTTTCACACCTACAGAATAGAAAGATTTTCAAAGCTAGTCATTATTTGGCCGTGTCTAGTGATTGGAGGCNAGACAGAGACGTCGACCGCCTACTCGAGTACTCACCTACTCTACCCACGGAATAGATACTATAAGATACACTAAAAAGTGTTTTATACTAAAAAGTCTGTTGACTTTCACACCTACAGAATAGAAAGATTTTCAAAGCTAGTCATTATTTGGCCGTGTCTAGTGATTGGAGGCATTATTAGGATTTTTATATAGAACTGCCTCGCTTGCCCTTCAGCTTGGTTGTTGAGATACCTCATATTTAGGTTTGCCTTGAGACTTAATTTTATCGGACCAGACTAAATTAAGGAGGCACCTCTATCTACTGTAGATTTAACGTCTGCCATAATTAAACATAAAAAAGAGACAAAAAACAAGATGATACGTACCTATGTGATACCAATGTCTTATTGTATTTTCAGGCTGACCAGTTATACGATATGATGACACAAGAATTCCGCTGCACATTTTGTAGCCAAGTCGTAGAGGAAGACCAGTCGGCGCTCCCGAAAAAAGACTCGAGGCTATTGCTGGCCAAGTTCAACGAACAGTTAGAGACACTGTACATTCTACTGCGAGAGGTCGAAGGCATCAAGCTATCACCAGAGATATTGGAACCAGAGCCAGTCGACATCAACACCATCAGAGGGTACCTAAACACCTATTTATTTATTTTTTGCGTGTTTAAAAAGAAAACTTTATGTATGACTCTTGGACTCCGTTGGCATCACTTCCATTTTCATGCTTCTGATGTTAAATACTTCTTAAAAATGTTCCTGAAGTCCTGGGTTCAAGTGCCAGTTCAATAACGATTGAATGAAAACCACATCTGAGGACCGTCCTTGACTGTGACCGTTTTTGTCGGTGCTACACTTGGTGCTACAGAAACCATTTAATGAAGAGATAAAGCCGTCATTATTTCTTTACGGAAAAGGGATGGNGATAACGATTGAATGAAAACCACATCTGAGGACCGTCCTTGACTGTGACCGTTTTTGTCGGTGCTACAGAAACCATTTAATGAAGAGATAAAGCCGTCATTATTTCTTTACGGAAAAGGGATGGCGCTATTCGTCTTGTATAGCTCCATTTAACCGATTTTTTAACACCTCATAATACGGCCAGTCTGTAAATAAATACCATCACACTGTCTTCAATATCAAGAGTCGGTCGCTACCTATTTTTTTTTAACGAATCTTTTGTTTCTTTCTGGGCAAAGGCTTCTCCTTTCAGTCTACTTGAAACACATATTTGCTATTACTATCCATGTTTTCCTGTCAAACCTTTTGAGATCATCCTCATCAACCTTCGTCGCGGTTGACCACAGACGTCCACTGTTTGACGATCTTTGCCCATGATTTTTTTGTGGATGCATTCAAACTACTTGGCCAGCTCAATCATTTGGCTGTTCTTCTCAAACATGGGCTAGATACTTGAGTTATGGAGTGCAGGGTACTTTCATAAGGGTCGATACCATAGACCGTTCAGGCCTATCCAGGATGGTGCATAGCAGCTAGACTACAGTGTTCGATATCAGCTGCTATTATCTAGACGTCGATTGTTCATCGGAATGGAGTCAGTATTGACTGACGTCCATCCCCGCAGTCAGGTTGCCTCTTAACGCGATGTGTTACGCGTTAACACACAGTATGCGTTCCATTGCTTGTTTGTTAGCAAGTCTTCTAGACTCGTACCATCCCATTCGAACTTTAAGCGCAGCAAGATAGGTCAATAATGTGACAGTATTAGTTGCATCGCATATAGTCTAAAATCGCTTGACAAATTGACAGATCAATTACTGACTTGGTAAGCTTAGCGAGTGATTAGCTTTGGGCACCAAAAATTAGTATAAGCTTAGAGTAGATTTTTCATGTCAAATTCCTACATTCTAAGAATAAAATCTTCTTTCAGATTGAACTCAAAACTGTTGGCCCAGCGTCCACCAGGCCAGGAATGGTCGGGCGAGGCGACGCGCAACCAAGGCATGCTGGTTGAGGAAACCAGAGTCGACGTCACCATCGGCGAGGCGGACAATGCTAACGACACCAGTGCGCTGCGCAAGGAGCGGCCCGTATGGATGGTGGAGAGCACCATCGTTACTAACGATCAAGTACTGGGTTTTTAATTTATTAGCTTGCCAAAAGTATGCCAGTTGTTTGCTGATGTTTATAGGCAGAGTCGGCCATCGGAGCTTGCACGTATGGCCTATTTATATTATAGAAATCCTTTCGTGATGTGACGAAAAGTCTACCTCCGATTTTTTTAACTTCTGGAAAGTTTTGTCTAATCTGATCCTACTTAGATATTTTTTTGGCCGATTGTACCTACCGCCACAGCGATTCCTACTAAACTATAAAATATTTGAAATTGCTCATTTTTGCAACGCAATTTGGAGCTTATCTCAATGAGAGTGACCGTTTTGAATTGAAGCCATCCAGTACAAATGACATTTTGTGTGACAAGGATAGAAGAATTACTTCAAAATTGTTTTTTACTAATGCAAATTGCATTGGTAAAAACAATTAAGGAGCTTATCTTAATGAGAGTGACCGTTTTACAAAATAACTGCTCAATTTACAAAAGCTTAATAAAACAGGCTTATCTGCAACTTTGCGCATAGAAACAGCGAAGACGAGAGTTTTGAAAAGACGCAGTAGTTATGCTTCAATTGGGTCATTACCGATATACTGCATACAACTATAGATATTTCTTATATCGTCGTTCATCGTTCAAATATTCAAAAGGCCATCTATATTTGGAAATGTTCTACTTAATAATCATCCCTTTATTTATATCTTGAAAATAATTTGATCGTTTAAATAACTCCTTTGTAAGTAACTGGCATGTGACTTGACCTACATTTTGGCGCAGTATCTTCCGATATCACAATTAAATGCGCAAATACCGTGTGATTCATTCGGATATGACTTGTGTTATGTTTATGTTTAACACGGAATCAGGTGAGTACGTTTCCTGCTAGATAAGGTGATTACATTGAGATTAGATACAAATCTCAATAGGTAGTTTTCCATTTCTAAAAAATAACAAGAATAAAAAAAAATGTCGGAAGTACTTTACATTCAACAAGGAGGGTGTGTAGATTTCTTCAATCCTTAATAAATATTTTGTGGTACCTACAGACGCCAGCACATGAAGCTACCCGAAACTGTCAAATTTTCCCAATTAACCTTGAACCTAATGCTTTAGCGATAAAGTTGAAAATCTATTAAAGAAATTTGACAGATTTTTGCAGCTTGATGTTCTGGCGTCTGACTGAAGGCCCTTAGCTAATCATGAGGATAAAAGATTCCAATTCGGAACTACCATAGCAGCTTAAAAAAATACTAGACTCCTAATAAGGACCCAGCCCATTTTTGAATAAAATGATGAGTGATCCAGGTACATTTCAAGCCTGTGACTAACTAAAATGTATTGGAAACAATTACAGAGTGACAGCGTTCATTCGACTGATGCTGCACTGGAGAAAGCAGCCAGCAATGCAAGTAGCGCGAAAACTGCTGGAAAGGAAAAGACCGACGACATTATGTCTGTCCTGCTCGCTCATGAGAAACAAAACACCGGTAAGGATAGGCTTAGATAAATAGACTAGGGCCTTAAGTCTCGACATAGTTACCGATCGCCTACCGACCAGATTCGGTCGGTAAGGCCCCTTAATAAGACCCTATTCTTTAATCTGAGGTCTCTACATTCATAGCTTGAGAGAAGAAAAGAAAGAAAGAAAAGTATTTAATTGCCACAAAACGACATACCTACCCACATAGTATCATCATTATCCATGCAGAAGAAAGCTTCTGACGGTCAAATACATAAATCCCATGCCCTTTTTTCTCATGGTAATAGACGCTATCTACAAGGATCCTTATACAAGGTGTAACAAATTAAACGCAAAATATGATAAGGGTCACGGACTCATTATTATGAACAACTCTTACCGTGGGACCAACCCTCAAATCGCAAACAAAATCAGCTTTTCAGTACATTTTTTTATCGAATTATTAAAACATTTTACGACATCCTGTATACTTACTCCTATTTTGACCTATTTTTATTCAAATGTCCACATAACAGTATGATAATTTCGGTGCATCGAAAAGTAGGGTAAGATGTCCAGCTATATGCAGCAATGTCCTTCGCAAAGTAGGTAGTATCATCTACAGAATGAGAGCCGACGAGGATCAAGTTAATTCGCGTGCAATTTGAGAGCTCAAGCAGTTGTTTTTCATTAACTGATGATATTATAACGAAAGAGGCGAGACGAGAGAAGTAAATAACTCATTTGTTTGGCCGAAAAGATAATAGGTATATTTAATGGCAAATTTATTTTTACAGGAAACAATGCAGCAACGAACGCTCTGAAGGGAATTGAGCCAGATAGTTCTGATTCCAGCGACAATGAATCCAAAGACCCGTACAAACTCAAGGACGAATTGGCTGCTGTTGGTAAGGGTACAGAGAAATACTTAAGCCAACAACTGCACGTCTGTGGTAGCAATTGGGCTTTTGTTTTGTAGCAGTAAGGTCGATTTTTGTAGGTCTAGTGTTATCACTAACGTGGGTTGCCTATTCCATGAACTTACTTACTACTTTAATTAGGCCCGCGTGCACAAGTCAGAGTTATATTTTTAAGTTAGCTTTTTTTGACGTGGCCTCTCGCTGTTCAACACGGTTAGTTACTGATTAACCGGACTATCTGTGGTGACCTCAAATTAATTTAAGGCCCCCAGACAGGGCTAAAAACTGCTTACAAGCTAAATGACCGCTCGCTAAGGCCGACCCTCGGCTTAGCGGCGTCATTTCGGGAGAGCAGCAAAAGACAAGCTGGGGCATATTATTATTATTTTGGGTATTTACAGCTAATGTCTCAGCGGCGCGGGCTGGCTCGTTAGGCAAAAGTCGGAGATCGGTTGGGAGTTAGTTCCTAACCCGGGGCCATTATGTATGTGATATTTGTTATTTAAACTAGAGTTAGCAACTACTTTCGAGTTAAGTTTTTGGTGCAATTGGGCCTTAGGGGGATAGACTTGTTTACATTTTCTCCTGTCATGTTTCAGCTGAAATGGAGAGTGAAGATTCTGATACTGACGACAACGCGCCTTCGGTGTTGGTCAACGGTAAAACGGTACCACTGACAAGCGTGGACGATGACGTCATAGCGCAGATGACGCCTTCCGAAAAAGAAACATACATTCAAGTCTATCAAGAGTATTACAGCCACATGTATGATTAGATAAGCGTTAAATGAAAACAAATCAACTAATCAGACGTAAATAAATGTCTTGTCTTCATCACATAATTTTTATTGAGATCTCTTATCCTTGGCTAGTTAACTAAATTGTTTTTGCTAGGAGCGCCGGTTTATTCCATGTTAGAATGGTGCTATTAGAAGAAGCCGACCTAAGCTATTAGTGCACAATGTTAACGAGCAATTATATGCTTATGAAACTGTCATGACGTATTTGTGTAAACGCCAAGAAGGTTCTCTCAGTCAGCCGAAATCGTGCGGTTTTCACGGTTAGTCGAAAACGCTCTTACTGCTACGACATAAGGGCGTTTTTTAAACAAAATGTCGACTTCTTCAAACTAGTTATTAAATAACGTAGAGAAAAACGCATAATGACTCACTATCATTTTTAGGTAGGTGGTATACTCTAGTAGGCTGATACTCCGTAGGGTTAGAACAAAAACAAAAGCAAGCATTAAAATGTCAATTTAACTTTATTTTCAAATAATAAATTACTAACAAAATAAAAATATGTTTTTAACGTAACTGTACAATAATATTTTACAAAAATATAACACAAGTTGGATACATCATGGAACTATGGAATATAATTCTGAATAACATGAGAATGTTATAATACTGATGTTTATTGTATAGTATAAGTACCTTAAGTAGAATAATCATTATGTAACACATTAACTAATATAGGCACTTCGTTAGGCATTATTGCTAACATTTGCAACATCTCACTTAATAAAATTACATCTATAATGAACACAATCACAAATTTTGCTATAATTTAACGAACTAAATGGTTACATTAATTAAGATGTTTGCCCCATTTCTCCCAATACTCTTCTGTCTGCATTTCCATTATTCTGGAAAGACTTCTATCACAAGCAAACATTTCTTCTTCGCCCGTGAATATCGCTGCATTGGCATCGTCCTGTAAGAAAACAAGTATGTCGTAGTAAAAGCGGAAGATATAAAATTAGATCCTTTCAGTGTTTCTTATTTAAATGGAACAACGGCTGGCTAGCCACTACGCCCGCATGGTACTGTTGTTGGCTAAATTCAGCATTTTGACAATTCCGAAGTTGGACTGAGCTAGATATTTCTACTCTCTTAGCACTTAATTCGTTGACATTTGATCCCCAAAGTCCCAAAATTGTTCTTTTTAAGTTGAACATAATTGGTAGTTTGTTTTTGCGCTGACGTGCCTTTTGCCCAGCAGTGGGAATATACTGTTTCACTTTAAAAAATGTGGTAGCCCAATCACTACTGCACCATGAAAATATGAATCGTAAACTGCACAACTTTTTTAACTTACTGAATCTTTAGTAATCTTCAAGTCATCCATCAGCGCTCTATCTGCATCAGCGAAATCGGTTTTTACGTCTGATTTAAACAAGTCTTTTGGTTCACAATCAGCTGCGATGACCACCTGCAATTTAATAATGTTTGCAAATCACTCATTGAATCGTCTGACAGTTTGAACTAGTACTCTATTGTTAAGTTAATTTATCACTTACCCTAACTCTGTTGTCATAGAGTGTATCAATAAGCGTAATAAACCTTCTTAGTTGAGATCTTAGCATAGTTACTGATAATTGAGGCAGGTTTCTAATGAACACAGTATGGAACGTCTTGGATATCACAAGATAATCACTAGCTCCCAATGGCTAGAAAATAAAACAAAATTGTGCTATTGTAAGGGTAACAATTGGGCAGGCCATATAGTGAGGTATAAAGATAAAAGCTGGACTCTCCAGACAACAAAATGGCGTGGCCTAGCAGGAAAAAAGAATGTTGGAAAGCAAAGAAAAAGCTGAGTTGATGACATCATAAAAACAGCAGGAAAAAGTTGGATGTAAGGGAATATGTAAAAATATGGAGGAGGCTTATAAGCCTCCTACATCACATTACCTTAGGGACCACTGAATGTAGGAAAAAGCTAATAATAATAATAAAAAGGGTCGAACTTTATGGCAGCTGAGAAGCGCACAACTCGCTGCACAGTTCCCTGTTACATGAATTTGTTGCTACAGGTTCGCAGCGACTCGCTTCTTACTCGGATCCGCCATTAAATTTGAATCGTATTATACCACATGGCAAATATTTGTGGTTTGCTTCTCATTCAAATCCATTTTTTTTCCTTACCCTGTCACACAACTCTTCAAAGGTAGAATCCAGAATTCTTCCACAAGATTTTGCAAACTTGACATTTCTACCCATAATGTTAATCACACGTGGCCTTACTGTGTCGTTCTCCTTGGATATCAAAAATTTGAACAAATTGTCAACTGCATTGTTCTCAGGAGTGAGCTCACTGTTTCTGTAATCAATTTAATTGTTATGAGTGAAGCCATTCAAATTATGTTCATAATTTTCAGCAATACAAAGAATGTTATTTGACACTTTGGTATAATATTATGAATCGCAAAGAAAAATTTAATAGAGTGCTTATATACATTGGACATGGGTAGTATATTTTTTACTTATTTTTATGGTAGTCAGGTCCAGGGTTTCAATTTACTAACATTTGTTTGTAATTTTGGTACCATGTAGATAATATCACAGTAAAACAAAAATAAGCCCCATCCAAGATAAATAAAATGTATCTTTTGTGAAAACAGATATTCAGTTCTGCATAATTAGTTGAAAACATGCAATGACATTTTTGGTACTTACAGAAAGTATTTACCATATTTTGTGCCAGTTCCCCGTAATCTATAATCAACACCTGAATCTAATTGAACCATTTTACAATGAGATTTTAGCACAGGTATAAAAGGTAAGAAGTTTGACCTCTGAAGTCCATTTTTGTACAAATCATCAGGTTTTCTATTACTAGTTGCTATTACAACACAGCCATTGTCAAATAGTTGTGTGAATAGACGTTTTAATATCATAGCATCACCAATATCTGTTACCTACAAATAAAAGAAACACAAACTTATGAATAGGATTGAGGTCATTTAAATTACAAGTGGGAAAAACCAGTTCTATCAATGTGTAACTTATCTAAAAAATAAACAAAACAGGAAAATTAAAGCAAAACTTCACTTTCTTAAACATTCTACTTATTCTTTATACACAACATACATAATTAAACAAAATAATAGATTTTCTTAAAAATTAAATGTGGTACATCAGCAGCACAAATCATTAAATTTAAATATCTTAGTACTATCCAATAATTACTGGTATTCAGCTGAATGTGGTTTGATTGGAAGTCAACCCCAATGTAGTTGGGAAAAGGCAGATGACGATGATCTAGTAGAGTATTATCCAATAATTGCATACTAATTTTAACTACCTGGCACATACATTTATTATGACTTACTTGGAATTCATCAAAGCAAATGAGCCAAGATTCCTGTGTGATGTCAGCTGCAACTGGGGGAATAGGATCAAATGGCTTCGAGCCCTCATCACGGAAGGAACTTGCTCCTTTTCCAGATTTAATTTTCAGCTCATGAATCCTGGCATGGATGTTCAACATAAATGAGTTAAAGTGGACCCTCAACTTTTCTTTTATCTGAAAATGATATGCAAAATTCTTAATGATGTTACCAGTCTGTTAAATAGTGAAGATTTATTCTGGAATAAAATGCAATGAGATAAAAAGCATAAAATTACCGGCACTGTTTCATAAAATAAATCCATCAACATAGTCTTCCCTCCTCCAACACTGCCAAATATGTAAAGTCCATTTGGAGCTATTATTTTCTGAGGCTGAGGTTTTCTAAAGAAGTTAAACAATGAGCCTGCACTCTGGCTGTGTAATACAGGTCGTTCAAAGGCGACCACTTCGTCATAGACTCTCTGCAAGTTCTTCACAACATTTTCCTGATGTTCATCTTTACTTAGAACTTCACTTGCTACTCTCTGAGAGTACACAGACCAAGGTCCATCGCTAGACGAAGAGCTTTCTCGCGCTTGCAAAGATAATAGCTTCATACATTGATTACATCTCTTCCAATGGTACTTAACAAGTGAAGAAACATGGAAACATGAATTTGGTGCAAACATCTTGTTCATTGTCAACTGACTGACTCGAATGCGGAAAATATTTTCATTATATAACTTTCAAACCTCATAACCTTGCTTGGATACTGTAAACAGTTTTACAGGTTTTCCATTATAACGTGATTCACACTACAGACTTCAATAGTAACATTTCATTCGATGTTTGCCGTTATCGAGCACTTATTGCACTGTATTCGTTATAAATTATACCGCACTTCTGTGTTTCGATTTATTCGTTGTCAATTTATGGGGAAATAGCTAATATTTACTACAATATTTAAATAAAATAAAGATTAGGGGGAGATATGGAACGCAGCTGCCCATAATCACTTTTCTGACAGTTCTGGTGACTTTAGAGGTTAGACTACTGTCTTCTGTCACTGTCAATGTAACATTTTATTCGTTCGGAAACGAATGCTGCGGTTCCACAAAAGCGCCTTATATCAAGAGCTGAAGTTTGAAGTGGTCTTTCGAAGTTTTAGTTATAGGCTTGTTCATTGCTCACCAAGCTTGGCTCAGCAAGCAGGTACTAAGTAACAAAAGTTGACTAAATAGCTTTGGCCACAAAATACGGTAAACAAACCAATGTTACAAAATTCGGTTATTTGTCATTTTGCTTCGGGATGCATCCGACATCGGCACCGATACCAATATATCGGCGATATCGCGAGTTTTCCGATATATCGGAATCGGCGATAATAAATTCTCCGATACTTTTTGAATTTCGCGCTATTGCTTCGCTTCGAGATGTGGGATATGAAGCGTTTGTGATGATATTGTTGAAGGTTTCCAGGTTGGCCACTGATGTTCCCGTCCAGGTGGTAGACGCTCTGCCGGAGGAAAAGGAAAAGGAGCGTGGAGGGGGAGGGTATTTGGATGGTGCATTGCTGCAATCGGGTAAAAAGGTTTTGATACAGGGCCCCTTTGGGTCTAGCTACGCCACTAATAAGTGCGTATATGTTTTCAAAATAAAATTGTTCTGTACTCCTTTCTATTATAGTTTGACCGGGACCGTTGTACAGCACCTTAGGTATGTGCGCGGCGAGACGGATTCATCATCTTTAATGAATAAAAACGCAACTTGAAATAATATGTATATTGTGATAAAAATTAAGTACTTTTTTCACTTACCACTATAATAGTATAATATTTCCTAATAGATATATGAAGCACAGAGATATATGAATATATCTCTGTGCTATAAAATATTGAAAACTGATATCGTAAGATCTGTCCGACAGTATCGAACTCATGTGAACCCATGCTCTTGCCTGTCATCACCCCGCCATACCGCACCTTCCTAAGGCGCGGTACAGTGGTCCCGGTCGGATAATAGCAAATAATTATGGATTACAGTTAATTCCAAATTCAAAACAGAATTCCCCCTTTATCAAATAAATATTTTATTCATTGAATTAATAATCTACTGCGTTGATCGCAATGGTCAAAATTGCACGACTTCATGGATAATGGTGCGAAATGCAAACAAAAAACGTTTTGGGAGGTACCTATTTTAATTATTATTTTCTAGCAATTATAACACTGTCGTTAAAAAGTGACCTTGTTGGACCCCAGACGGATTTTTTTAAATTTCTATACATCTATTTATTTCCTACATTGTTTACCTAGACATTTAGAATCGTTTCCTCGGGCCCTTTATTTTGATTACTCACATGACCGTGTCACAATAAAAACGACTAAATAAGTAAATATGTGCATAGATGTCAGCTGCTATTATAGCTGACATAGTATTATAGTTTTATACGCTTAGGTACCTATGTCACTAGAGAGTTGAGATGTGTAGATGAATCTAATTTACCTCATGTTTCAGTAGACATGAAGCCGTTTAGGCTACAGTCTGTGACAAAGAAATAGACACATCCATGTAGGTAAACATAGCCTTCTTCTAGGGCAGTCGGATAAAGCGAAGCATAAAATTAAATAATTATCTAATTATAGTTTAGTTATTGGACTACTAATACTACTATACTAATAGTACTAATACTACACTGGGAAGTAAATACTTCCCATAGTTAGTAAGTCGAGGAACTAGAAATAGAATATCAATTGTATAGAAGTTAAGCGAATTTTGTATCATTGATCTATTTACCGCAGCTTGATTGATGTTTCAGGTGTGGACGACTTTTGTCGTCTTAAGTTTATTTTATCCCACTTGACTTACTTGAATTAATACCCTATGTCCCCTAGCTGGGGCAGAGGGCGTCGCGAGCGGTCTTGAGCTTCAAGCTTCACCTCGCTCCGCGTCAATCTGATGCTCGTCACTTCGGCCAACACATTACGTCGCCAGGTTTGACGGCGAAGGCCACGCTTTTTCTTCGTTGATGATCCTTCCGGAGCGTGTGACCAATTCATCTCCACTTACGATGCTTGATCTGGTGGTCGATCGGGCTCTCGTGGCGGTTCACCAGCAGCTCTACGTTAGAGATGGTCTCGGGCCAGTAAATTCCGAGAATGCGACAAAGACATCGGTTGACAAAGACCTGGATTGGACGTGAGATGTCCTTCTACGTTTCGCACCCATAGAGCAGCAAGGATTTTAAATCGGACCCGAAGATTTTGAGTTAAACCCTTCGGGTCAGTTTCCGTGATTGCCAAACAGGTATTCGCTGTGTGAAGGTAGCTCGTCTTATTTTATCTTTCAGTAGTAAGTACCTACCTAGGTATTGTAGGTAATAGGTAAGTATGTAAACAGAAAAGTATACATTTTTTTAAGGTAGGTTGACAAACCCGGACAGAGTCCAGCCAGGGCTCTAGAAAGCTGATATCCCCGGACTGACACTACAGACGAACTCATTCATTCTTTCATTCATTTATTCGTTTAATTATATTAAACCAACTTCTAAAGTGAATCTCATACAGTCAATGATTCGCCCGTTTTTTTTTTGCCAGAAACAAAGCTGCATCAGATGGATAATATTTATTCCAATGCAATTGAATGGTCGCCGCAATTCTTAATGGTGCGTCCACACGATATAGACTTCCATAAACTTCTATAGAATTTTGAACACCGTCATTTGTCTGCACCGACATAGTTGCACAGACAAATGTCGGTGCGATCGACACAAGCGGGAGTTATCCTGGCTAAACATATTTTTGATTTTGCTTTATCTGAAGACTTTACATATAATTCCCCTAAAAAGGGCGTTGTCCTTAGATGTACCCATAATGCAATGCCTATTGATGATTTTAGTATTTTCACCGTTTAGAGCTAACGCAACAAGTAAGATTGTTACAGCGTATTATTATGTAATGTAGCTGATGTAATACAAAACTATCTACATATATCTCTGCTTAATACGATTACTAATTAAAAATCGTATCATCGTTGTCGCAATGGCTCGAAGGTCAAGCGGGGTTGCGGGTTCGAACCCGGCATAGTATCACTGTTAATCTATATATATAAAAGCGAAAGGTCACTCACTCACTCACTCATTAATTCATTCATTCACGTACTGATTACGAAAACTACTCAACATAGATGAAATTTGGCATGGAGGTAGTTTATGAGCAGGAGACGTCTGCTAAGAATTTTAGAACCTCATCCCGGAAAGTGGTGAAATAGGGGGTTGAAGTTTATATGAAAAATCTTATTCCTTAGGTTTATAAACTTGAAACTTGGTGCAAATACTGACCTTAGTGAATTATAACCTCTGTCATGATTCGTTTTTCAGAACGTTTTTCAAAAGACGATTTAGAGGGTTGCTCAAATTTCTATGGAAGAATCTTAATCCTTAGGTACATAAACTTGAAACTTGGCACGAATACTGACCTAAATGAATTATTAAGTTTGTCATGATTGATTTTTCAGAACTACCCCCCAATGGGGGTTAAGAGGGTGTTAAAGTTTGTATGGAAAAATCTTATCGCTTGGTCCGATAAAGTTGAAACTCGGCATTAACAATCTTGATAAAAAATAAGAAAAACGTGTTTTTGGATTTTTTCATAATCAACCCTCAACGGGATGAAGGGCGCAACAGTTGTATAGATCATGTGGCATCAGAAACAAAAAACCCGAGNCAAAAGACGATTTAGAGGGTTGCTCAAATTTCTATGGAAGAATCTTAATCCTTAGGTACATAAACTTGAAACTTGGCACGAATACTGACCTAAATGAATTATTAAGTTTGTCATGATTGATTTTTCAGAACTACCCCCCAATGGGGGTTAAGAGGGTGTTAAAGTTTGTATGGAAAAATCTTATCGCTTGGTCCGATAAAGTTGAAACTCGGCATTAACAATCTTGATAAAAAATAAGAAAAACGTGTTTTTGGGTTTTTTCATAATCAACCCTCAACGGGATGAAGGGCGCAACAGTTGTATAGATCATGTGGCATCAGAAACAAAAAACCCGAGTAATTAATGAAAATAAAGTGTTTATTTTTCCAAAAATGCCCTTTAAAATGGGCAAAGGGGGCGTTGAAATTCGTGGAGTAAATTATATATACACGCGGACGAAATCGCGGGCGAAGTGCTAATTAATTAAACGAGTTAATATTAAACCATTGAAATGCGACAAAAAAAAATGTCGCGAAAAAACGGAAACCGTTTTTGGTCCGGATCACCGAAATTAAAAGCAAGGCATGCTGACCAATGTTTTGTTCACTCAGACTCTCTCAAGTTAAGAAATAAATACTTACTTAGGTAATATTTATAAGAATCCTTAAACTTGACCTCAATTAGCGTTCCCGTAACCTAACTTATAAGCCTACAGGACAATAACGACTTACAAGAATAAAGGCTCCCAATGAATTTTGCGACATGTTCATAAAACAAAGAGTTGAAACACAAGTGGGGGTCAGAGTGCTGATTTAAAAAAGTCTCTCATAACAATAAATAACAAGAATATCTTGAGAAAGCAGGATGTGGTCAAATTGAAATCGACGTCCGCACTGAATTGATGCAAAGTAAGTGCTTATTGCAATCAACAGTCACACATTATCGTGACATCCTCTTTTTCTTGAACGGGATGAAACAGGGGTGCCACTTTAGTATGATGAATGGTAATTTGTTTTTTAAAAAGTAAATTACCCTGTTGTTTCGGCTTCAATAAGTCAACGTTCCTTTCTTTCTGCATGGCCATAATCATATTGTGAGTCATTCATGAGTATGATTTACAGATGGTTTATGGAAGGTCATAAGGTGAGACTCCATTGCACGCCCTCCACTGACTTAATGAAGGAATATATTAAACTGACATAATAACATGAAGTTAACATAATCTACTTATCGCAGAAAGAAGAAAGAAATCAATACTTAAACGTCAAGAGCCTCTTATTCTTTCAAAAGTTTGGAATAAGTATTATGGCTAGGTAGGTACATTACTGAAACAATTGGTGTTCTACACATCTTTGCAAAAGTAAAAGTAAATGTTCCGATTACAGTTTCAGTGAATATTCGCATCTGGTTTAGTATCTTGTACCGAATTGTAGACAGAAGTAGTTAAACATATCCTTCTCTCAGATAAATCCACTATAATGGGTCTACGCCCTACGGCCCAGGACCGTTTAGTATCCTTTGAAGTATCAAAAGCTACTTATTTTACTGTACTCTAAGTTATAAATAACTGCAGACGACAACAAAGGTACTAAATGAAACCTAAAACAGCTCTGAATGAAACGGCAGCGCACGCGAAACGTCACCGCCCGCTTAATTTACGTGGTGTTCCTTTTTTTCTGTCTGTGTCTCCTGTCTCCTGGAAATCCGTCGCGACCAATGCTACAAGTTATTTTGAAACACTACGTACTTCAGATGTCTGAATGCTTATGCGTACTTGTTTGTAAAGTTTGACGTTACTTATACGCTGCCTAAATTTTGTGGAGACATACCATATTTCGCGAAATCTTGCAGACCGATAGCCGTTGCCAAACTACTGTAACAAGAACAATGTTAATGAGCTTGATCATGCAATTAGTGTTGCGTCGACTGTATGTATTTACCTTTTACCTACAAACAGTAAGTGATAAGATAAGCACCGAAGTGCAACGTTATTTTCCTAAACCGTGAAGATCGTCTTACGTCATTCATGCCACTGTGTTTTAGTGCGCCAATTTTGGGCGCACTAAATACTCAGCTGATAAAAGATCTAATTAGGTACGTACCCAGCGAATTGTCTAATCGGAACGTACTTAGGTAATTCTATTAAATCATCAAATTACTTTTGATTGCTCACAGCTGAATGAGATAATATCGATTCGACAAATAGTTGAACATAAACAAACGTTTCAGGTGTAACTATTGTAGTCAATGTCAAGGTTACCTTCGGCGAACTGACCTACGGAACCTAAATTGCTCTTGAACTCGCTCACACACTGGCCTCAATTGTGCGGTTGTGCCCCATCTAATGCACCGGTTAACAACCTCTAGTGTCAAGGTGCCTGGTGTTGTTTGCATAGTGAAAGGAAGTCTCAAAACTATCACATCTACGGCCGATAAGTCGGTCCACAAACTGATGACAGGCTTTCATTCATACGTAGGTGGCATTGAGATAGATCTACTTACTTCATATACCTATTTAAAATGATGATAAGTTCCTACATTGTTCTGGTGCATTCCCCAACACCTTTAATATTCACACACAAATTCGATTGGCAGCTGCAATCATATTTTGGCTACAATGGTAATGATAAGCAAACACTTTTTTAATCGATTCTAGTAGCAGCTAGCAGAGCTGCCTTATTAAAGCTGTTGACATTAACTGAGAGAGTAATTCTTAGATCAAGAACGAAAGATGGTTTAATTGCCATCCAAAACGTTCATGAAATCCATATGATTGAACTTGTACTTATACTGATTTGAAGCCAAAACTACAAATCTAACATTTACTTTTTGTGACAATCAACCCGAGCTCACAAACCGATTACTTACAAAGATAGGTACGCAATTACGCATCCTTGTAATCGGGTTGTTGTTGCTATACTATTATAAACTAGCACTTCGCCCGCGATTGCGTCCGCGCGGATTTAGTAGATCCAGAAAC
>NDFZ01003545.1:0-30402 GCA_002192655.3 Mamestra configurata
TATTATAAAAAAAATCAAGTGTGGATAATGCGGGACTTCTGAGTTATTGAATTTTTATTTTTGCGGTTAGGGCTGACACCTACTTTACTACAAATTTATAATTAATTTCTTTGGTGTAAAATAAAGTATCTATTTTGAGTTGGACTCAAAATATTTGAATATTATTTTAAAATCTACAAATTAAAACAGTTTTTTGCTGATGTCAGCATAAGTTTAAATAACTTTAAAACCAAACATAATAAAAGCATGGTTCCTTGACAGAAGTTTTAGTTCTTAGCTAGATCTTTACGATGAAGGGATACAATATAGGTGACCGCAATTGAAACAAAATTCCACTGTGTGCGTCGAAGTGAGGCAAGTCTATCATGGGCAACCGAACGAAGTCGTGTCTGCAGCCAGAGCCGTGATTCCCACATCATCGTGATCGTCAGTGGAAGTGGCAGACACGAGCGCAGGCGAGGGGGCGCGCGCGGCGGCGAGGCGTGTTCTCGCGCGGGCCTGGTACTGCGTCTCGAACTGCTCCCTTTCGGCATACATATCGTCCGCATCCTCCGACAACAGCTCCAAATCCGTCTGTAAAAACAGTAATGAGGTTGTTTACGCGTTTAAAGGCATCCATGCGTGCGATAAGCAAACAAAAGAAATGTAGTAAGGTAACGAAGAGAAGTTATTGTGCGAAATGACGATGAATTGATGATGTAATCTAATATTACTTGTAAATATGCTATTATGAAGTGATCAATTTATGCCGATCCGTATAGAACTATTTTAAATTCCTGGTAGAAGATAGAAAAAGACAGGAAATTAAGGATAATGGAACGGACTCACTCAGAATAATGTCCCTTTTGATGGACTGTCCTTGATGTGTCCTCTACGGCGTAGCAAGCTCGCGGTACGGTCGGCCAGTCCAAAGTCCACAGATGACGCGACACGCGTGCACAGCAAAAAGACGACAATCTACTTTCTTCGAAGGACCATATGTTGAGTGTCCAGCTCCAGGTGGGCTGCTGGTTGTCTTGGCTATTGAGTAAAACTACTTCGATGCTTGAAAAGACTGTATTAATATAGGTAGATGCTGGTTATAAAGATGACCGATATGTGCGCACGTCAAAGACGTCGGCGAGTGAGTGGCTGCCGCGGCGGTCTGACGACGTTAACCGCGGTGGGGCGCAAAAGGCCATGTCGCCGTGTGTGGTCCGATGTGACGTCAGGAACAACCATTACATTAGACCACTGCTTATAAAAAATATGTCTATTTGTTTTTAGTTTGTTACTGAGGCCATGTCCGGTATTGGCGGTCCACTATCGGACATGGCCTCCCTCCGTAACAAAATAATTACAAAAACACGTGTTTTTGTAATTATTTAAACGATAATCTGTCCAGTAAGGACAAAAATTAAAAAACTAAAAACACAAATTGGGTGTGCACCCCCATGATATGGGATTGCTGAGAAGAATACGAAAAAAGCTTGCTTTTTACTAAAAAGTTTTTTAGATTTATTTATTATTTATTTAATACGGGTTTGCTCTTGACTCTAGTCTAGGTCATCTATATGACTTAATCTCACAGAAAATTGAATTGTAAAAGTATAATAATAAAATTCGTTATACATCCAATCAAACCTAATGGTAGCGAAGCGTCTACATAGAAAAGGCCAGAAGCAGTCATCTTACTGAACGTTGTATTCGCCCGGATCAAGTTCTTGCAAAGATGTTTTTGAGAATCTGCAAAAAAATGTGCAAAACTTAAAAATAAATAGGATAAAATGACAAAATCAAAACTTCAAATTTTAATGTCATCTGTTCTGAAAAGCTGTATGTAGCGATGAAGCTGGTAATATAAACTTGTAACTTTATGTTTTTTTATGTAGCTGAAAGACGTTTACTGCAGGCCACCAACTTTCTGTAAGCATCATCGCCATCATTATATCAGCCGACAGATTTTTAACAATGCAAAGTATAGCAACATCATAATGACCCTAAATGCTTAAAAGCTTTACTGCCAGTAATATTCTTACTTGTACAGTCTATTTTCATCATAAGCTGTATACACGCCGCCTCAGCTTTTTGAACAGTTACGTAAAATTCTTCACAGTATATACTATGCATAATGACTAGTAATCCATTCTTGAGAAACCATAATGATAAAGAAGTAATGTTTAGAAAAATCTGTCAATTAAAAACATTTTCATTACAAAAAAACTTATTTGCTAGAAAATAATTCAATATGTATTATTCAGTATTATTCAGGACCAGTGGTGTTAAATTAAATTATACATATCTCGCAGTTACCAATCATTCATTAACCTGTGGTTGCGCTGATTCTATTCGCGATAAATTCATTAGATTTGCAGTATTGCCTAACCATCCCTCTTCTGCACATACTCATCGCCCTCGTGAATCGAAACTTTAATGGCTGACTATCGCGCGTGAGTGCTTACATCGCTCCCAAAAGAAAATTCATATCTAATGAAATTGGGTGTGTTTTTGTCATTAACGCTGTACCTATCTCTCAAGAAGACTGTGACGAGGATATTGAGGTATTGTGAACCCTTCCATCAGGCGTACTGCTCTTCTCTGGTATTCCTTGCAGTGCGTCACGCCACACCTTTTTGCATCGACCAAATTCTTTTTTTTTAATGTTCCAATCAAAATCACTTATCTTTTTTTTTATTATTTAAATAGTAAGCAGATTGGATTAAAATAAGCAACCAAAATTACTTATTCCATGCGGACGAAGTCGCGGGCAAAAGCTAGTTTATAATTTTAGTATGGATTGTACTCTTACTCTGGTGTCCAATTGAGCAGATACTCTTATCGCAGATAACAGTAACTCAACACAATACAACGAACGGTAAAATTCGCAAATCGTAACGTAGAGTACCTGTTAAAATACACGAAACATTGTTATCGATAAAAATAAATAATTGACGTTAAAAAGCATTATTAATACAGGAACAGTGGTAATAGAAAACGATAATCACACGAAAATGGTTATTATAGGACGATGGTGATCGTATCACACACGTACCAATGCTTGAAAAGTCGTCTTGTACAGATTGTAAGTCTTTACAATATGATTGTATATTTCGAGCAGTTTGAAACACTGCTCATCATTTTCTTGGCCATCATTCAACATCACAACACCTTTAATCCACTTATCGAGGTATTTCTTTAACAGTATTATTATTCGAACGGCGATTACTAGATGGACTTCTGGTGCGATGATAAATATGTCAGTAATAATGTCAAGGACGAGATCGACGAGACAAGGATAGTTATAAGATACATAGTACAAGGTATTCACAATTATATTAAAACCTATAACAGTGGCTATAGAAATCCAATTCCAAATAACAAAACTTCGGTAACCTTTGCTTAAATCGATTTTCCTGTGAATAGTTTGAATATTCAAAATAAGTATGACGTTGTTATTTTTATGAACTATATCCGAAATGAACATCATCGTAAACCCGATTACAAAGGTAAAGGTGTAGAAAAACTCAGAGAGCGACAAGAAATCATTTTCTAATTGTGTCATGTATTTATTCACATGTGATATATTTATTGTGAACATCTGATAGATACACAAACTATTCATGATTATCATAAAACAGAACGCTAAAAACTGATATGTTTTTCCGTTTGGATAAATTCTATTTTTTCGTACTTTGCATTTTAAGGCTATAAATAGATTGAGTGTGAAGCTAAAAGAATACTCTATGCCTAGTATTTCGTTATCTAGATGATTTTTATCTATCACTAGCGATGGAACTCGAACGATTTTGTGTTTTTGAGACATTTTTAACACTATCAACACTAACGGTCTGTTGTTTTATGACTAGTGTCCGGCGAAATATTATTTAATTGACAATAAAATGACATTATTACAAAACGAAACATATGTAGGTACTGATCGTATCAATATCGATATGTCGTGGCGAGACAATTATACAACGTAGTTTATGATAGTAAAAATGTTGTTTTTGTCACACAAGTAACCAATTTTAATTTACTTGCTAGACAACAAAAGTGTACACAATCACTTAACAATACTTACATATACGCAAACGAGGGGGCTTAAGCTTCAAACTAATTTTAATTCAATCTAAAGCCAATACGATTCCAATGTTAATTTTGCAGTCACGTGAATCGGTACTCTTGAAAACAATATTATCAACATTGGATTGGGATTGGAATTGCCCCGCGATTGTTTTGTTACACGTGAAGTTGGCTATGATACTAGCCGCAATAGTGGTGGTCGACTTATTACGATAGGCCGGCAACAGGGTTTTGAAATGCTTTATCCTGTAAATAACAAGGCTACTAAATAAATATGAAATAAATAGTTGCTTAATTGATTAATTGTAACGTATGAAACTAATTTGGGTGTAAGAAAATGACTAAACATCATAAACTCAATCTTGACTTTGGCTGCATGCGGTATGCCTACACAACTAAAAAAAAGAGGGATAGTAGTACTCTGAGAGATGGCGTATAAGTTCTCTAATTTCAAAAATAAATTCAAGTGGTTTTAGAAGTGTATTCTAAATGCAAGTTAGCTTAGGAGTATTATCGTATAGATGCTGTCCGCGTTTGGTTCCTATTTAGTAAGAAGTAATTATGGTTCATTAAGTATACAGTGAAATGTATAATCTTTAACGGAGGAGCGCTGCTGTCTGAAATGCAGATATTTAGTTATCTAGTTCAGACACAGATGTTCACAGAATTGTATTTGTTCATAGGCTGTATCTCAAAGTGTTTTTGTAAGTATTTGTGTTGTTGTATCCTAGTGACTAAGATATTTATTGCTTGCTTGAAAATAAACTTATTATTATTAATTAGGTACTTAACATGTTTAAATACTTTATTCTAATTTGTTCAGGAATTTGTAAACATTTTAAATATTTTTCTATCAGTCACACAACCCAACCCAAATGTGCAAAAGTGTTTAAGGACTAATCACTTCAACTTCAGTATTAATCATTGATTGGTTCCAGACAAAACTGTCATGTGATGTTACTCCAAACGAAGCATCTACTGACAGAATTCGTCTTAACTCATAGAAAACGCTTTGTCCATACAAAGCAGTAGCCGACGCTTATATGTACGTCTTTGTTTCAATGTTGTTTTTTTTTGGGAATTATGTAGTAGTATATTACTACTAATCGGGCAACACAACAGTTATTATTCTTTGAAAACCACATAAAATGCAAAACAATTTCTAAAAAGTTACACTTTTGATATTGGAAAAATCACAATCAACAAACAATCCCAACTCAATATTGGAGAAATACACAGCTATCAAATTAACTCAAGAGTAGCATTTACCGCACGTCAAGCCCGATTCCGATCCGACTTAGTTCCTCAAAACGGACACTTCATTTGGCGCTAGCGTCGAACTCAAGAGTACGATTCGTCACAATTCCAATCTCAATCGGTCTGAATCGGTCGGAATTGAAACGAAGAGTAAGCATGCAGGTTTTGTCTGCTCAGCATAGGTTTTGGCTAGAGGTTTGCTAGCGAGCAATGGAGTGCAGTATTCTGGGAGTCAGATTAACGAACTGTATTAGGAACACAGTCCTCCAAAAAGCAGCCAAGCTTAGGACTAGGCCAGACAAGTCTGCGGTTCATGGCCTAAATCAACTACAATGTGGGCCCAGAAAATGTTTGGTTACATCGTGGCAGTTCAAGGCTATGAGGGCGGGACGAGCTTGACGCTTATCAACAGGATTAGTCCACACTTTCTCAAAGCTTGAAAAAATGGAAGGAAGAAAAGGCCTTTGCCCTGCATTGGGGCAGAATGGGCCCAAAAATAAAATACTTAATAATTCTATCTGGTTAGCTTTTTTTCACCAAACAGTGAGCTATACTTTTAGAATCGTCTCCTGAAGCCTTTTATTTAAAAATCTAACAAGATCAATTCACAAAAATTCGTCGACACTTTATCCGCCATCTTTGTTTTTTTTTCATAATCCGTAAAGCCTGTATCACTTAGTGTGTCCAGGCGAATCTAATGATTACTCATTTTGATAAAAATCCATCAAGACGTTTAGGCTCGGCAGTCAAAATTTTTGATGAACGGACATGGCAGAGCAAACCGACGAAAAAAATTCTTTCAGCATAAAAATCATGACAGCCACCAGATATAGCGATGGTGACGGCATATGTTGTGAAGCGAGTGATACCGACATATTCTCGAGGCAAAGAACGACACCATACGCTACGTCATAGTAATTTCTCTATCGTGGTTGGTTTCTATCCAAAATATTGTTCCCTCGCCCCTCTCCTCTAGAATTTGCTCGTTAAACCTACCGCATCGTTTTCTGTATTTTCATGTATTTTGACTGAACACTTAATAATGACTAAGTTTCTAAAACGATATAAATTTTAAATTATTTAATTATTAGTAGGCTCGCCTTTGACCAGATTCTCACCTGATGGAAAGCGACGATGTGATCGATGATGAAACACGCTTGCTTAGAAGTAACCCGCCGGTCGATTCTGTAAATAGCCCGTCGAATCTGACAACATGTTGAAGTGAAGACTTGGGTGAAGTGATCACGAGGTGAGCTGTCAATCCATATAATCAAGATGGAATCAGTAGTATAATGGTTGTATAAAAAACTATCTGCTTGATTGTGGTGTGTGCCGTCACAATTTATTATCAGTAAATTCTACTATTTCTGCGCGTTTTAGTGGCCTCCTAAATATGCTTGCATATAATTATCATACTTGAATGTGTTGATGCTATGTATATGTCGCCAAAAATAAAGTAGACACCTATTTCATCGGCTTTCCTTAAAACATGCGCCATAAACAGAGCATAAACGGCTTTATCTTTAGATTGCNTGCCAAAAATAAAGTAGAGTTTCATCGGCTTTCCTTAAAACATGCGCCATAAACAGAGCATAAACGGCTTTATCTTTAGATTGCATTGATTTAGAAGTTTGATTTTTTCACTGCTCCGAGGGATAGCAGACTTCAGTATTTGATATTAATTACTCCACGCATTCCTGAAAAAAAGGGTCTTGATAGACGGACAGACAGACAACAAAGTGGACCAAAGTGCGGCAAAAAACGGAACCCTTATAGGATGGTTCCGTTTTTTGCCGCCTGAGGTACGAACCTTAAAAAACAAACCATAGAACGATTTGTACTACTCTTGAAATGACTAAGTGAACGAACTCCCATATCAGGGTTCCACCTTCTGCCTGCGGTTGATGCCGTGGCCCCTGGTACGGCATAAAGATGGACCTCCCTTTGTGTAACTTTACCTTATTTATATGCTGACGAAAATTAACAGTGGTCAACATGAGCGAATGTCATATTTACGCGGAAAATCTGAACATCGTGAATCAAAACATGAGATCAAACGCACAACCCGAACATAAAGTTGAACTGCCAAAGTATTAGTTAGGGCAAAATAGCTCTAATGTAAAACATGTTACAGATTGAACGTGATGCCTGAAAATGTTTACTTTGATTTCGATGTGTGTCCCATATTAAAAAAAAATCATAACGATGAGTGCAATGCCTGCCTTTTTAGGTATTGCGTTTATTCTGTTACACTTAGTATATAGATGCGTCACGCACCCACATCACAGCAGCTCAAAATAATAGTGTAAGCACTTTCAAGTGTTGCGGAATTTGTTCGAAAAAGTCACCGCAGCCCTGGAACGCAAAGGACTTTAGAAGGAACACGGATGGGTTTTAGTCTTACTGACTAAAACCCATCCGTGTTCTTTCTAAAGCCTTTGACTTTTTTTTTGACTTTTTTTGACTTTTGACAGCTACGTATCCTCGCACGTGGTATAGGGTCGCGGTAGTTGCCTTCTTTTATATTGCCATTTCAGTTGACGAGCAACGTATATACAGTTCAGATTTTATTTAGTAACTCACAATAATATGTTCGTAAATTTTCTGTTTAGTTTCAAACCTTTTCAATTCCCAGTGAGCCTATGATACGTCATGACCAGTCTATGGCCAGACATTATCCGTTGCGGGAGTATACTTCTCTTCTGATTTCTTATCCCATGGCCAAATTTATGTAGCTCTGTCGTATGTTTATAACCCTAACAACTTTATTGTTTGTGTCCGGGTGACACCGCCGCTAACATCATGTAAAGAGTAGCGTTATCATTTAAACGTTACTCATCAATAAAAATTACCAGGACTGATCGGCATTACAAACGGAAGACGTGATAAAGTCAGTGCTTTGTATAACACTCTTCCGAATTCTCAATTCTAAAAGGTGTTTGGTAATGCAGGATATTGACAGTTCGTATATCTGATCTAAGCATTTTTTTACGATTAAAGTTAGACAACAGCTAGTAGAATAATATTTTCATTCAGAACCATTTTTTCCAAGGCATTTACATAATTATTCACTTTTCATGTACTTAAGAGGTATTTTTACAAATAACTAAACATCATGTTTTGGTTAATACACTGTAATATTTTTAATGCAAAATTGACAATTTACAGAAATATTTTCTATATTAAACATGTGGGTTTAGATAAACATATATGTATGTTAAAAAATAACAATGTTGTAAAAAGTATTAAACAAACTATTATTATAGAAAAATATGGATTACAGAAATGCAAAAAGTACAAAAATAACTTCATAATAATTGAAAAAAAGATGCGAGAGTTGGGTTTCGAATCAACAGCGTATGTTTTGATAAGCAGTCACTGTTTCACCGGGTCCAGGAATTCTGTTGACATTTAATTGAAAATAGCCGTTCTTATAATATGATCAATACGTGTAAAAAAACATTGAAACGTAATTTTAAAATCTTAAAACGTCCATAACTTTTTTTCCTGGGCACCAATTTGAATGAAACAAAGACTAAATGTTGCTCAGAACTAACCCGTATGCAAATGCGAAAAAGTAAATCTGTGCAGTATCTTCGGAGAGATTACCTTTAACAGACAGACAGACAGAACGACAAAAAAATCCGAAAAATCTTTTTTTGTGTTGTATGTTCCGTTTTTATCGCCCTTAATCCAGTTTTGGTAAATTTGTTGAATGTAAAGACACAACGGTTCCAACAGATTTATTATATGTATAGATAACATTAAAAAAATGTTGTTGAAAAGGTTTTTAATGTGACTATTTTATGTCGAGAGGTTAGTGACACTGACTGCTAAACCGAAGGTCGTGGGTTCGATTCCCACCCAGTACAAATCTTTGTGTGATTAGCATGATCATTTGTTCTGTGTCTGGGTGTAATTTGTCTATAATATGTATGTATTTAGAAATATATAAGTATGTTTATCAGTTGTCTGGTTGCCATAGCACCAGCTCTGCCTAGTTTGGGAACGGATGACCGTGTGTGAGTTGTCCCAAGAAGATATTATTATTAATATTCTACAACGTTTACGATGGTGGAAAGTATGGAATCGCGTTGGAAAAGATAAAATAAAACTTCGTAGTAACGTTTTCGTCGATTCTCCGAATCTACTGGACCGATTCTTTTAAAATTTGGTACGCATTTGAACTGCTGTGACCCAAACACGGACACGTTACGTAAATAAATTAATTTTGAGGAGGTATAGGGGTCACTTTTGGGGAACAAATTAGAAAATTTAAAAAAAATATATCAAAGGTACCATGTGACATATCAATTGATACGGCTCATTATGAGGTTTTTTTTTATTGTATTTTGTTACCTCTATTGTTAATTTCTAACCTATGTTTACTTATTATTACACAGCTGTTTGTTGTTCTTAAATAAATAAAATAATTAATTTAAAAGTTATTTAAGAAATTAGACGTAAAATTACCATTTACCCCCTGTATCTCCCAAACTACTGAGCCTAACATTAAAAAAAACCTATAGATTACAAAAAACCTGTAAGAATTAGTGTAAAAATATTATGATACACAAAATAATGATATTCGTTCCGAACCCTTTGCACGCGAATCTGACTCGCACTTAATCAGTTTTTATTTGATAGGTATGATTCGATAATACAATGGGTTTAAAACGCCTCAATGTTGCATTACTAGACAAGTGCAATCATACTGCGATATTGCATTAAGGTCGATTTCATACAGGTTTATCAAAATATAGCAAAAATATTTTGTTGTTTTTCACGTGGGCGTTTCACGTGGCTGCGTGACGTGACAGGATTCTGCCCAAAGTAGGTAGTTGTTTCGAGCCGCGCTGTTTTACGAGGTGGCAACTTTTTTGCCCCAGTGAATCTACACTTGCTCCCATAAGTTGTAAAATATTTAAAAAACTCAAGACGTTACGACGTTCACATATCGCTTAATTTTATTTCTCATATAAGCTGGGGTCCGTGCATTTTCTAATATCTAATAACCGCTAAAAAGCAGTGAATATTTTTTAGAAGTTGTATTTTATTTAGCTATATTTTTTTTTTCCACAACGGATCAATTATTGACTATAGAACATTAAAAAAAAACATTTTACAAAAAATACAACCGACTTCCAAATAATAATTTACTTTGTAGTGTTTTTTAACACCACAAAGTATAAAATAACTTGGATGACACATTTTTTTCAGCTATTTTGATTTAAAACCAAATAACTTAACCGATTTTGATTAAATTTCTATGGGACCAATCGGGTAAAAGCCTTTTAGCCTAAACCTTTCACTTACAAAATAAATAAAATCAAATCGGTACATAAATTATGGAGTTAACAGGTTACAGGTCCTTTATTTTAAGTCGGTTAAAAACCTTTCCAACCACATAAAAGTACCTGATAATGGTTTATTTGAAATAAATGCTTTCTCTTTGACTTTGACATATCGCTTAACGTTATTATTGCACATATAGGCTAGGTTCCATACATTTTTGCCGCTCCTCCTTATCAAATCTAATTAAATTTATGAGTATTTTCCAGATTATTATTTATATCCTTACAGAGAGTCAAGAACAACTGTTCAAGAAAGTGCACCAGACAAATCGAACTAACGAACGTGTCTATTTTATGTAGGCGCTTCGTTACCAATAAGTTTTATGGAAGTTTTTACTAATTATAACATTATACTTCTGCAATACAATTTTCTGTAAAATTTTGGAGTATTATTTTAATAATTTTGGAATATGTAAACTTTACTGAGATTAAACCAACAAACATAATCATGAATGACTCTATCATTCATGATTATGTTTGTTGGTTTTGAAAATAATTGGTTAAAATGATTTGAAAGAAAAAAAAAGAAAGAAATATGTTTATTTGGGACTCGCACAAGACTAACAAATCAGTAAAATAAAAATTAAAAACTAAACAGTATAATAAAATAATTATCTGTGCGAGGCCAAAATGGTCCCATCTCAGCTTATGCTGCGATATCTAAAAAATAAATAACGCAGCGCTGGTATTCTGATAGGGCCAGTCAGTGGTGTCACGGATACATTCACGGAGCATATATAACAGAAATATACAAATAAAATAATAAGTATAAATATGGGTAAAAATGCAACAATTATTAATATATTTGCTGATAAATGTACCACATGATTATACAGAACGGACTAACTTACCAAGTGACATCCGATCCTAAATTATGTGAAGTAATCTCGTCCTCATTGTATACATTGTAGTTTGCACTCGTGCACAACTCGCCGATCACATTATTTAAAGATGCGAGTCTTTAAATAATGTGAAATAAGTAGTGAATAGTAGTGAAGCTATGTTTTACTACAGTTATGTTTTACTACAAACGAAAAAAATTGCACTACAATCCACTACGAACGTTTTCCTATATGAAACAGCTGGAAAAAGATTTTTTTTGCACTGTCGGGGGATGTTTTTTTTTAATTTTTTTTTTGGCTCTACTACATATAAAGTTAGCTTCACTACTATCCACAACTTATTGAAATCTATAAAAAAAAGATAAAAAAAATGTCGGGTGCCAAGTTCACACAGGTAAAACAAGCCAGACCCGTAAAAATATCCCCCCTTATCAGAAACAAGAACTCTAAACCTCGAGAGGAAACAGAACAAAGAAAACACGTGAGTTTACCTCGACACATCCAAGAACAAAGCCTAACAATCAATAGGCGGCAACTACAGCGGTCTGCACCAGCTGCGAGCAAAGAATTCTCGTTACAGCGAATTCCTCAGAGACACGCCATGTTCTTTATATTTTACAAGTGGCACGCGACCGTATTCTATGTACTCAGTCACGCGGTCTTCCTCTCATCTAGCTTATTCTATGACCATATACAAATAGTTCTAATATTGAAAAGAATCAAATCACAGTTTTAATATTATTGTGTACAAGGTGGACTACGAATACGGTTTGCCCATGCATACACCTTCTGCTTCAGGAAGTCGATGCGCTCTGTGACACGGGACAAATAGTCTCGGGGGCTGATATCAGTCTCCGAAAATGCCCGTCTCATATATCGCATCACTAGGGTGAGTGTTGCCCTCCCTGAAGCAAATCAGTTTGCCGATTAGCGCTCTAGCCAGGCCTCCAGGCTGGTTTTGGTCGTGTAGCTCTATCTTGGTTATTTTGACGTGAGCTATAAACATGCCGCTACAGCCGTGCAGTACATTACCGAGTGCGCATCAGAAAAAGTAAATCTGTGCAGTATCTTCGGAGAGATTACCTTTAACAGACAGACAGACAGAACGACAAAAAAATCCGAAAAATCTTTTTTTGTGTTGTATGTTCCGTTTTTATCGCCCTTAATCCAGTTTTGGTAAATTTGTTGAATGTAAAGACACAACGGTTCCAACAGATTTATTATATGTATAGATAACATTAAAAAAATGTTGTTGAAAAGGTTTTTAATGTGACTATTTTATGTCGAGAGGTTAGTGACACTGACTGCTAAACCGAAGGTCGTGGGTTCGATTCCCACCCAGTACAAATCTTTGTGTGATTAGCATGATCATTTGTTCTGTGTCTGGGTGTAATTTGTCTATAATATGTATGTATTTAGAAATATATAAGTATGTTTATCAGTTGTCTGGTTGCCATAGCACCAGCTCTGCCTAGTTTGGGAACGGATGACCGTGTGTGAGTTGTCCCAAGAAGATATTATTATTAATATTCTACAACGTTTACGATGGTGGAAAGTATGGAATCGCGTTGGAAAAGATAAAATAAAACTTCGTAGTAACGTTTTCGTCGATTCTCCGAATCTACTGGACCGATTCTTTTAAAATTTGGTACGCATTTGAACTGCTGTGACCCAAACACGGACACGTTACGTAAATAAATTAATTTTGAGGAGGTATAGGGGTCACTTTTGGGGAACAAATTAGAAAATTTAAAAAAAATATATCAAAGGTACCATGTGACATATCAATTGATACGGCTCATTATGAGGTTTTTTTTTATTGTATTTTGTTACCTCTATTGTTAATTTCTAACCTATGTTTACTTATTATTACACAGCTGTTTGTTGTTCTTAAATAAATAAAATAATTAATTTAAAAGTTATTTAAGAAATTAGACGTAAAATTACCATTTACCCCCTGTATCTCCCAAACTACTGAGCCTAACATTAAAAAAAACCTATAGATTACAAAAAACCTGTAAGAATTAGTGTAAAAATATTATGATACACAAAATAATGATATTCGTTCCGAACCCTTTGCACGCGAATCTGACTCGCACTTAATCAGTTTTTATTTGATAGGTATGATTCGATAATACAATGGGTTTAAAACGCCTCAATGTTGCATTACTAGACAAGTGCAATCATACTGCGATATTGCATTAAGGTCGATTTCATACAGGTTTATCAAAATATAGCAAAAATATTTTGTTGTTTTTCACGTGGGCGTTTCACGTGGCTGCGTGACGTGACAGGATTCTGCCCAAAGTAGGTAGTTGTTTCGAGCCGCGCTGTTTTACGAGGTGGCAACTTTTTTGCCCCAGTGAATCTACACTTGCTCCCATAAGTTGTAAAATATTTAAAAAACTCAAGACGTTACGACGTTCACATATCGCTTAATTTTATTTCTCATATAAGCTGGGGTCCGTGCATTTTCTAATATCTAATAACCGCTAAAAAGCAGTGAATATTTTTTAGAAGTTGTATTTTATTTAGCTATATTTTTTTTTTCCACAACGGATCAATTATTGACTATAGAACATTAAAAAAAAACATTTTACAAAAAATACAACCGACTTCCAAATAATAATTTACTTTGTAGTGTTTTTTAACACCACAAAGTATAAAATAACTTGGATGACACATTTTTTTCAGCTATTTTGATTTAAAACCAAATAACTTAACCGATTTTGATTAAATTTCTATGGGACCAATCGGGTAAAAGCCTTTTAGCCTAAACCTTTCACTTACAAAATAAATAAAATCAAATCGGTACATAAATTATGGAGTTAACAGGTTACAGGTCCTTTATTTTAAGTCGGTTAAAAACCTTTCCAACCACATAAAAGTACCTGATAATGGTTTATTTGAAATAAATGCTTTCTCTTTGACTTTGACATATCGCTTAACGTTATTATTGCACATATAGGCTAGGTTCCATACATTTTTGCCGCTCCTCCTTATCAAATCTAATTAAATTTATGAGTATTTTCCAGATTATTATTTATATCCTTACAGAGAGTCAAGAACAACTGTTCAAGAAAGTGCACCAGACAAATCGAACTAACGAACGTGTCTATTTTATGTAGGCGCTTCGTTACCAATAAGTTTTATGGAAGTTTTTACTAATTATAACATTATACTTCTGCAATACAATTTTCTGTAAAATTTTGGAGTATTATTTTAATAATTTTGGAATATGTAAACTTTACTGAGATTAAACCAACAAACATAATCATGAATGACTCTATCATTCATGATTATGTTTGTTGGTTTTGAAAATAATTGGTTAAAATGATTTGAAAGAAAAAAAAAGAAAGAAATATGTTTATTTGGGACTCGCACAAGACTAACAAATCAGTAAAATAAAAATTAAAAACTAAACAGTATAATAAAATAATTATCTGTGCGAGGCCAAAATGGTCCCATCTCAGCTTATGCTGCGATATCTAAAAAATAAATAACGCAGCGCTGGTATTCTGATAGGGCCAGTCAGTGGTGTCACGGATACATTCACGGAGCATATATAACAGAAATATACAAATAAAATAATAAGTATAAATATGGGTAAAAATGCAACAATTATTAATATATTTGCTGATAAATGTACCACATGATTATACAGAACGGACTAACTTACCAAGTGACATCCGATCCTAAATTATGTGAAGTAATCTCGTCCTCATTGTATACATTGTAGTTTGCACTCGTGCACAACTCGCCGATCACATTATTTAAAGATGCGAGTCTTTAAATAATGTGAAATAAGTAGTGAATAGTAGTGAAGCTATGTTTTACTACAGTTATGTTTTACTACAAACGAAAAAAATTGCACTACAATCCACTACGAACGTTTTCCTATATGAAACAGCTGGAAAAAGATTTTTTTTGCACTGTCGGGGGATGTTTTTTTTTAATTTTTTTTTTGGCTCTACTACATATAAAGTTAGCTTCACTACTATCCACAACTTATTGAAATCTATAAAAAAAAGATAAAAAAAATGTCGGGTGCCAAGTTCACACAGGTAAAACAAGCCAGACCCGTAAAAATATCCCCCCTTATCAGAAACAAGAACTCTAAACCTCGAGAGGAAACAGAACAAAGAAAACACGTGAGTTTACCTCGACACATCCAAGAACAAAGCCTAACAATCAATAGGCGGCAACTACAGCGGTCTGCACCAGCTGCGAGCAAAGAATTCTCGTTACAGCGAATTCCTCAGAGACACGCCATGTTCTTTATATTTTACAAGTGGCACGCGACCGTATTCTATGTACTCAGTCACGCGGTCTTCCTCTCATCTAGCTTATTCTATGACCATATACAAATAGTTCTAATATTGAAAAGAATCAAATCACAGTTTTAATATTATTGTGTACAAGGTGGACTACGAATACGGTTTGCCCATGCATACACCTTCTGCTTCAGGAAGTCGATGCGCTCTGTGACACGGGACAAATAGTCTCGGGGGCTGATATCAGTCTCCGAAAATGCCCGTCTCATATATCGCATCACTAGGGTGAGTGTTGCCCTCCCTGAAGCAAATCAGTTTGCCGATTAGCGCTCTAGCCAGGCCTCCAGGCTGGTTTTGGTCGTGTAGCTCTATCTTGGTTATTTTGACGTGAGCTATAAACATGCCGCTACAGCCGTGCAGTACATTACCGAGTGCGCATCAGTGAGGTCTTCGCAGTCATCAAAATAATTTGACAACTGCGAATTTAGAGCAGCTACCAGGGCCCGATTTTTGTTATTATTATTATTATTCATTTATTAAATCAATCAACATTGGATCATTCAAAACAAAAACATACAAACTAAAAACTTACACAAATAAATTAAAATAAAATGACATTAGTCTGTACGTGGACCATGCAGCAGTGGTTGACGTATTGACAGTCGAAACGTTCAGCGATAGCGCTCAGGATACTATTGCGGCTGGCTCGCACCCTACGCACCAGGGATGTGCACCGCTTGCGCATGATTGTGTGAAAACAATCAACACGCGCCTCTGCAAACATCCCCGACGCGCTACAGAAGCGAGGCAGCCCCAAGAGCACCCTGAACGCGTTATTGTATTGGACGCGCAGAGCGCCGTACTGCTTCTGCGTATAATCCACCCACAGACTGCAAGTATAAAAGGACGTACAGAATGCCCTAAATAGAGCAATTTTGACGTCCCTCGAACACCGCGCAAATCTGCGGGCTATCATATTCGCACGAACAGACAGCGCCCTGCGTTCCCTTTCAATGTCTGCATTGTCCTTCAGGTCAGAGGTTAATAAATGTCCAAGATACTTAAACGTATCAACTCTTTTAAGTGGGCATCCTTTAAGCTTAATTGCTGGTAAGTTATCTGGACACCACCCTCTGGCCCGAAAGACCATGCACTCGCTTTTGTTTACATTGTAGAGCAAACCGTGTTCTTCAGCATACCTTTCACAAATGCCAATCAGCTTTGACACACCACAGACAGAGGCGCTCAGCAGCGCCATATCGTCAGCATAACTGATATTGTTTAGGCACACACCTCCAATATGGCAACCAACATGCGTGCTGCTAAGCCTCTCTATCAGCGCATTAATATACAGATTGAAGAGCTTCGGTGAGGTTAGACCCCCTTGCCTCACGCCGCACTTCAACCTGTACGGGGCGGAATAAGCCCCCGACCATCGAACAACATTGACCTGATTGCTGTACCAGTATTGAAAGATACGGACCAGGTCGTCTGGCACTGACGCTTGCTGCAGTTTTTGCCACAGCAGATCATAGCAAACCAAGTCAAATGCCTTCGATAGGTCGAGGAAGCAAGCAACGACAGGTGTACTTCTATCAGTGTAGTACTTGACAGTCTGCTTTAAACACAATATAGCTGTTTCAGTAGAAAGACCAGCCTTGAAACCAAACTGGTTGTCATGTATGTTCAAGTGTTTATCCAATTGAGTGTTAAGCAAACTGTCAAGCACTTTCGAAATAACAGTGGCCAAGGAAATGGGCCTGTAGTTATTCTCATCACTAACATCACCAGTTTTATTTTTAATAATTGGCACCACCACAGTCTTCATCATCTGCTCAGGCAGATACGAATGTCCCACACATAAAGAGTAGAACATCGCCAAGACTCTGGGCAGATGACAACCAGCATGCTTAAGGTGTTCAATACTTAAATCATCGTGGCCTGGAGACTTGCCCCTTGACATAGACATAATGACATGTCTTACCTCCTTTGCCGTAAACCGGACACTGGACTCCTGACCACTAAAACCAGCACTGCCTGTAAACTGTGATGGTCCCAACGGTGACGAAACGGCGAAGTGCTGCCTAAATAGCTCGGCAATACCCGTGACATCAGTAGTGCCACTGACACTCACTGGCAGGCCTGGCCTACTATTGAGTTTATCAGTGGATTTCCAAAAACTGCGGAAATCGCCCTTAGAATGCTGCGACGCCAACCTGTCCATTTTAATTTGGTCACTATTGTTCTGGCACCATCGTAAACGCGATTTAAAAATTTTTCGACTTGTTTGCATATCCATCCAAATACGACCCTCGCGCGGTCTACCATATGACACCCACTGTTCAAACTTCAGCCTGGCCTGCCTGTGAGCGTCACTCACGTGCATATTCCACCCCATTACTGGCCTCCTATTTCGCTCATTACTTAACTCGTAACTTTCAGAAGCTGCTTGGCATAAAGTATTAACGATGTCATTATACATTTTATCAATAGTAATTCTGTGATCCAAATTATTACAAACATAGTCACAACATCCACTAAATTCAATTGGAAAGTCAATACATTTTAAATTATTATTACAAAATTTCGTATAAATGTCAATTTGATGAAGTTTTCTATGACCCCATTTAATTTTATTATTATTATTACATGTCAGATTTATATTATTATTTGAATTGTACAATTTTGGTTTGATTTCATTTAAATTACATTGTATTAGAAGAGGGAAGTGGTCAGACCAAAGTACATCATATTTAACATTTACATTCATAATAGTGCACATGGCGGCTTTCGTAGCAACACAGTGATCTAGCCAACGTCTCGAGCCGTTCGCCTCGCTTATAAAAGTATACGTGTCAGAGTTTACTCCTAACAGTTCAACATCGGCACATAATAAATCAGATTCCCGACAAAAAGAAACTAATTCAATATAAAATTGTTCATTGGGATGAGAATTAAAGTCTCCGAGTAGAAAGACAGTTTCGATATTGCTATTATTAATTATAGCACTCACCAGGCTGAGGCAGTCCGTAAAATCCGTTAAGTTTGCACTATTATCTGTTGGCATGTATATACTAAACACTAGAAATGACCTTGATTCCATGCATACTTTAACGGCACACACTCGCGGGTTATCGCACTGCACTACCGAAACGTTATCAAAAACACTTTTCCTCCACAGGAGTGCAACTCCACCGTAGGGCCGACCTCGTAGCATGCCGGCCGTGGTGTCCACTGCTGACGTCCCGGTGTACCCGAACTCAGTGTCGATTTCACCCAGAAATGAGATATCGTGGGGTAACAACCATGTTTCTTGCAAGGCAATTATGTCTGATGACTTACATAATTGCCTGACACTCTCCACAGAACGTTTTATACTCTTACAATTGTAGCTTACTAAGTTATACATTAAAAATTATTTTACGCCGTTCACAGTACCGCTGTTTGCACCGTTCGTATAATTTCTCATTTGAAAACTTACGAATCTTCTGAAAATATTTTATTTTATTATTTTATGCATGGGCAAAAGAGGTAAGCGTGGCCGAAGTTCAGGCGACATGTAGCAATATTCCCAAATAGCACACTCCAAAGCACTCCTCATTTCTTTATTGCACTGGAGCTTGGTCCTAAGCCGTCTGGCGTCCTCTCCGTCGACGTGCAGGTGGTGGTGTCGTGGGCGACGAGTACTCGTCGCTCGAGATCGACACGACTGCCACAGCCGGTGTCACAGCACTCACAGGGCTGGGTTCCGGCGGCGGCGAGGCGGAGCTGAACGACGAGGCTGGAGACCACCTCCGGCGTGCTCTTCAAACGGTGGCTCTTATTAACATTTTCAAATTTTCATTTTTCGTCGATTTTCTTGATTGTGAATAAACTGTTATATTATGTTATCGTTTGTTTGCTTTTTTTCCTTGTTTTTGCAATTTTTTACTGTATTTATAGATATATTGTTAATTAAAATTAGATGTGAAAAAATTCGTGTCAGTTGGTTGACAGTCGAGCCATAGCTTATTAAGATAATATAATTTAAGAAATTATCAAAAACAGAAGCAAAATACTTCCAAACCTTGGTTATTTAATTAGTGAAATGGCTGATTTTTTTTACTCCGGGTAGGTTGCAGGCCTCCAACAAGCTGGACTGATGATCTAGTGAAGGTCGCAAAAATGCGTTGGATCCAAGAAACACAGACTGGTGTATGTGGTGACGCATGAGAGTGGCTTAATGTCCTGCAGTCGACGTCTTTCGGCTAAAATAATGATAACGACAGGTTGTAACCTAGTAGCTGTTGAAAATTGAACCCAAATCACATGTAAGCACACGTATTTAAAAAGTAGATAGCCAGACTACTTTGTAAGAACATAATTTTAAAATTGCGCTTACGATATTAGTCTAGTGACATCAAACATAATATTATTCGTTGGCATAATAACATTTATTGACATAATTGCTTTTTAATTTGTCACTCGTCTGAAGTAGTAGGACGTCTGAAAATTTCTGTACTTTTGACAGAAATAACAATATGAAGTCTACAAGGAAAGTATCGTTAAATGACGATTTTTTAGATGTTTTCTATCCTTTTTACTACATTAATACTATCTTGTGTGTGCGTAAATATAATATCGATGGTAATTTTGTGGAAATTATAACAAGAAAGAACATTATGTGGGCTTTATTGATTAACTGTCTTGTAACTTGTTTTTACGGTTTGGTCATGACATTCACCTATTTTGGTCATCCATTCAAATTGGCCTACTATTTCGTTTATTTCCAATATGCATTCAATTTTGCAGCTGTGTGTTTCATCAATTTATACTTTAGTAGCAAAAGTGTGCGTTTGCTAATAATCATGAACGAGCTTAACAAATTTTGTAATAAAAGTAACAAAGTTATGAGGAAAATCAAGATTTCCACTTGGGTGTCAATTGTTTTTATACTATCAAACTGTATTGCCCTAGTATTTTTCAAATTAACATACGACAAAAACTGGTCATTCATGAGAGGTATATTTGTATCAATATCTGCACTTTTAGATATTGAATTAGTACAAATTACGACAAAAGTTAATATGTTGTCTCACCAAACTAGAATTTGGACCTCGATGATAAAAAATACACATTTTGAAAAAGTAAACGATGATGAAATAACAGTGGAAAATGAAACAGCAGTGGAAGAGATGAATAATAATGCATTGAAGTCTGTAACCGAAGCTTGGAATCTTATACGAAATTTGTCTGGATTTATTGTAAATAATATAATTATATTTTTATTTCACTTTCTATTTTAAATCGATAAGTAGTAGTAATCTGTGGTATTTGACATCTGAACTCATTTCACTTGTAAACTACCCCGTGCCTTTATTCTTTCGTTGTCGTCTAATTGATGCAGTGTAAAATCGAAATGATGTTTTATCTAACTCCTAAAGGCTCCGTTGTGTTGTTCTTTTCTGATTAATTTCGTTACCATGTCTAAGTTTATTTAGTTATTTCTGTGGACTCTTTGAAGTTCATTGCTTTGAAGCTAATTTAGTTTTCATCAAAATCGGGCTCGAGACTCCTTTGACTGTTTTTCGCTATTCCTCATAGTTTCGGATTTGACCATCCACGCACACTTTAAAAATTCATCCTTTATAGTAAATTTGTGGCGGGTTAGTCTTTACTGAAGCTGTCTATTTGTCTATAAAACGATTATTTATATTTTGTTGCAGATGGTCTGTCACTACATTACAACCTTTGTACAATCTTTGTTTTACGCTGAAATTTTAATTTTATGGTCAACAACACATCTTGTAAGTATTTCTAAGACTTTTTTTTCGTGCTTTCGTGGTTATTACTTTGCCGTTTTAAATTTCATTTAAATTTCACCCTCCTACTTACCAGTAAGTCTTAATTTAAGATATCTCCACGTTTTGGCCCTAATCAATGTAAATAAAATTCCTCCGTTACTGACTGATTGAGTGATTGACAGACAACGCACAGCCAAAACTACTGGTCGGAGAAAGCTGAAATTTGGCATGTAGCTTTCATGGGTGCGCCAAAGTTCACCTAAATTTTCAACTCCGATAGTTGGAAATCCGAAAATGTTCTTTCTAACATTTTTCATCCTAACAATCACAATTTCTAACTACTCTGTCTCTAATGTTCATAATTCCGAAGCATTCAACTTCACATTGTCAGTAGCAATAAACATCTATTATACTTTTATTTGTTTTCCTATATTTTCTCAACATAAACATTTTTTACACTATTATTCAGTCATATCTTTTTTGTTTAGATTTCTTTTTATTCATAATTGGTTTTTATTAATTAAAGCGTATTCTTTAATTTTATTTATAGCGGTGTGTACCTGCAAAGATATCCATAGTTTAGGTTAGGTTAGAACTGTGACCAACTACGCGCGAGCCGAGCGAGCGAAGCGAACGGTGCCGCGGCAGCAGCTGGCGAGCGCTACCTCGAAATTGGTCGCCAAATTTTTTAAGTATTTTTTTCATAGTGCCCCCAAGACGACATTCTGACCTGAATTTCATTCATTTAAGACAAAAATCAGTGAAACGACCTTTAATCATTCTAAACAGTTGGTTTAGGAATAAAAGCGTTGTTATGATAAAAAACAGTAGGAGTTTAAATATATTTACATTATTGATATTATTAATTACAATTTTCGGAAACATGAGTGTTATGAACATCGCCGGTAGCACTACAAATAGTATGAATGAAAACTATAGGATGAAAAATTTTAAGAATAGTGATCATTCGGATTACAAATCATTAGGAAGAACAATTTCGGGTTAAGAACTTTAGGTGANGACTATAGGATGAAAAATTTTAGGAATAGTGATCATTCGGATTACAAATCATTAGGAAGAACAATTTCGGGTTAAGAACTTTAGGTGAGCCTATATGGACCCAGCTTTCATACACTCCACAGGGTAGCACTAAAGGAAGATTTCCCGAAATTCTTACGGGAACAGGATAAAATGAAATATGCCCGTATGAAGTCGCGGGTAAAAGCTAGTCATTTTATATCAGACAAATTGATTGCACCGAATCAATGCGTCCACCGAGCGGCCGTCGCCACTAGAGGCCCCGTTGATATACCAAACTACGTTCTCTTTATGGCCCTTTAAATTAAAAAAAAGCGTAGCCTTATCGCAGCAACCTTAATAATGTATTTTAATTTCCTTTTTTAAGGGTCAAGAATACATGATACTAAGCCATGCCGTTGGTATGGTGCTGCTGTTATTGAAAGCATTCTTTGTGGAAACGCAATTGTGTGTTGCCTGCGAAGAATTTTACAGTAAAGTCACAAGAGCTCATACTAATGTGATTTTGAAATTATCTCAAAACTGCAAGTATTAATCATTTGAGCCAGACTAGTTTAAGTTTTTTAAAACTAATTGCGCTTTACTGGAACCGTTTGGGTTTGAACTCACGACTCGTACATCTTACGATGAGTCGTGAAGACTGCCCGTTTGATGAATATTGCTTTTGTTCTATAAAATCAATATTCATCAAGCNTTGATGAACGAGTCGTGAAGACTGCCCGTTTGATGAATATTGCTTTTGTTCTATAAAATCAATATTCATCAAGCAGGCAGTCATTATTTTGCGGAAATTGATCGAAAGAGTCACCGCGGCTCTGGAACGCAAAGGGCTGTAGGAGGACCACAGATGGGTTTTAGTCGGAATGAGTCTGCGTTCCCGTAGGAACACGCTCCTCCCAGAGCGGAAGAAGTCATTTGGTGATTTCCCATCCTTTTTATAGAAAATCACTAAAATTGTTATCCTTCTTGAACTTTCTATTGCCATTGAAATATACAACCCATCATTTCTTAAAAGAACCATAGTTCAACATTATTTTTTTCTTTCAGTGCCGTCGAAAAGAATGTGGAAGAATATGTTGCGTATGATCCAAGGAGATTTTGAGAAGCTCAGTGCGTGTGGATTATTTGTCGTGGACGCTGCAACATTGCTACATTTCTGCAACCTTGTCACAACTTACATTATCGTACTGCTGCAGTTTGCGTTTTTGTAATATTTAGAGGCTTTGTAGCTTATGTCAACTTTGAAGACAAGTGATCTGCTTTGAAAAAATAATGTAAAAATAATAATGTAATAATGTAAATGTAATATTTTTCATAAATACTGTCGTAACGTTTGAAAATAATAGTACTTAAATGAATTAATAACGATTGGCTATAAATTTCCAAAAAAAGGAATTAATATCGTAGAATTGTGACAAGCCAAATTTATCAAAATTGGTCCAGCCGTTTGCGCGTGAAGAAGTAACAAACATACACACACACTCACAAACTTTCGCCTTTATAATATTAGTGTGATATAATAATAATAATAATAATTTATTTGACAAAAAGTAGGTACACAATTTTATTACAAGTGACACTTAATTTAGGGAAACAAAAACGACGAGGTACAAAAACAAAATCAACGACCCCCATGCTAGGAAAACCTGTGTTACGGGAGTCATCCATCCGTGCATGAATAAATTGGTGGAACCGTTTGGTAATGTGCACTTTATAAATTGAGAATAAACTAGGATTAGGTTAGTACAATTTGAAGATTAGCCAGGCAGCACACAAGTCAGATAATTGGCCAACAATTTAACCTTATGCAGGCTTAAGCTTTATTATAAATGTATACGAGCTGAGTGTATTGCCAAGTTCTGTATTAAAGTTTTTTTTTGCTATAATAATGCTTTTAGATGAGTTAGTTATGTAATATGCCGATTTTATTTCTTAAAGCTGAATATTCATCATAAACAGACCTGTTACTCAAGAGTGTGTGTAACCTTTTGTATAACACTGGTATAAAATTCCATTATCAAGCATGATACTGGATAATTTGGTTCTGTTCTCTTTTAGCTGTATTACGCATCACAATTTGACAGTTATTCAGCTGCAGTATAAAGTTGGTGTTGTTTCTGTTATGAAGCATATAGTAACTTAACAGAAATTATGATAGCTGTTATAACTACTTTATACCGCTTTAAGTACGAAATTACCGTCATGTGCAGCTAATTGTGGTAAATGCAATAGTAACAGATTCTTATGCAGAAGTTTGCTGGGTATTCACGAAAAGAAGACGTTTTTAAAGCTAGAAGAACTATTCTGCACCATTAGTAAGCATTTACCGGCTAGTATTAGTTGACATATTGAGTTCGGCGCGGCAATGGAGGGCTTGTGAAAAAATGCTCCCTTTAAAAAAAAATGCTAAAAACTACTCCAATTCATGGAAAAATAGAAAAAGAACAGGAGGCATACGAAGAAAGTGCTTGCGGGAGTATGAAAACATAAAAAACTCTATTTGTGCCAAACAAACGGCTGAGACAATAAGTTCTTCCAGTTCATTTGATCCAAGTACAAATCTAGTGCGACCACAATCGATAGAAACGGGTTCCGTAAGAAATGACTATGAATCTACTTTGTTTGAAGATTATAAATCAATTCAGGCGTCTGAAGATAGTGATGAGAGTTCCAATAATTTTGTAAAAAGTGAAACGGAGTATGAAAAGAATTTAATATTTCGTAATAACTTAAAACAATGGGCCATAAATAAAAATATTTCTCTAGAAGCCTTAAAAGAATTATTAGCTGTCGTCAATCAAAGATTGCCAGGAGTTTTGCCAGTAGACCCGAGAACATTATTACAGACTAAGAGAAATATTGTAATAAAAAAAATTGAAGGTGGAGAATACTGGCACAAAGGACTTATTGAACCTTTAAAAGATATTATTAATTTTGTATGGGTAGAAATCCCTGAATCTATACAATTAAATTTCAATTTTGATGGTTTACCAATTTTCAATAGCTCGAAAAAAGAATTTTGGCCAATTCTTTGCAACATATACGAAAAACCAGAAATAGAGCCTCTTGTTGTTGGAATTTATTATGGATCTGGAAAACCGAAGAGCCTTAGTCAGTATTTAGATGATTTTGTCGCAGAAACTCAAAGTCTTCTTGAAAATGGAATTCATGTAGTTAGAGAAGGCAAAGAAAATATAGTAAATGTGAAAATAAGGTGCTTCATCTGCGACTCTCCAGCAAGAGCATTTATAAAAGGTAAATGATGATTAAACGTGTTACATTACAGACGTCATGTGTCCTCTTTTTAGCACTAACATTTGGAGTGGCCACCGTAATCTGTTCCATATTTTATGGTGAAAGTAGATCATGAAACTATTAATTTATATATAAAAGAGGTATTTTAGGTCGGACTATAATGACGATCCTTAATTGAAAATATGTTACATTTTCAGGTGTTTGCAACTTCAACTCTAGGCATGGATGTTTAAAATGTACGACTGTAGGAGAATACTCGCATCAGTATCATACTGTCGTGTTCCCAAACTCAAGATGTCCTAAAAGAACAAATGAAGAATTCAGAAATAAGAAATATAAAGATCATCTAAAATCTGATACACCACTTTTAAAATTAAGTATCGATATGATCGAAGATTTTCCTATATCTGATTCTTTACATCTGATTGACTTGGGAGTAATGAAACGATTACTCGTGGGATGGCGTGATGGAAATTTTAAGAATCTTACTACAAAATGGCGAGCTGACGATACGCTGAAAGTAACAGAGTTTTTACTCACCCATAAACTACCCTCCGAAATTCATAGATCCATGCGAGGTCTAGATGAGCTTCATCATTGGAAAGCATCTGAATTTCGATCATTTTTCTATTATTTGAGTATTGTTATTCTACCTGACTTTATGTCAAAAGGTCCCTATGAACATTTTTTGACGCTTTTCTGTGGGGTAACTGTTGTAGAAAAGTATAACCTCTGTTGTGCGGACTTGTTTTTATAGATATATTGTTTCTTAATGTATTGCCTAGTTACTTGAAATAAACACTCTTGTCATTCAGCATCTTTTTCTAACTCTTATTTTACTAATAATATATTTAATACTATTCCAACCAAATATCACAACACGTTATCAGCACGAAGCTGTGGAAGAGTTTAAAATATAATTTGTAATAAAATTAGTTGAGTTTCTTGTGTGACTAAAAATTTTACTAGTCGAAATGTCACGTGAAACTGGAGATGCTTCGAGTGTTAATAAGTCTAATCCCTCTACGTCGAATTCATCTTCGATTCCATCATTTTGTCTTCGAAATAAAGATGGATATCCTACTTGGAAGTTTAAGATGAGAAATTACCTTTTACACGAAGACTTGTGGGTAACAATTAGTGGTTATCCGGATGGTGACACGACCCCTGCTTCGATCAAGGTACGCAACGACGAGAAAGCTCTTGCAAAAATTTGCTTAACAGTTGACGGTGCAGCTATTACTCACGTTAGATGTGCGAAAACTGCAGCCGAAGCATGGAAATACTTGCAACAGGCGTTTGAAGATAAGGGAATGGGAAGAAGACTAGCTTTAGAGCGAAAACTGTACAGGTTGAGTCTGTCAGATTTCGGAAATATTGAACTGTACATTTATGCAGTTTTATCAACCGCACAGGATCTTGCGGATATTGATGTTGTCATAGAGGATAGGTCTATTGCTGCTATACTTTTGGGAGGGCTCACTTCGAAATATGAACCTCTCATTATGGCTCTAGAAAGTTGTAATATAGACGTGACTACTGACTTAGTAAAGACAAAACTGCTGAATGAGATGTCTAAAGATGCTGCTATATCTATAGATTCCGCCTTTCATGCGAAGAAGAAGCCTAAATCCAAGAAGAAGGGAATAGTCTGCTACGAGTGTCAAGTACCTGGTCATAAGAGACCTGACTGTCCGCTGAGAAACAAGGAGAAAGGCAAAACGGAGAAAGCTAAGAACATAACGTTTACAGCTCTCAATACTTTTGGCTGCTCAAGCAAGGAGGTATTTTACGTAGATTCTGGTTGTACTAAACACATGAGTTTTAGACGAGATTGGCTTCAGAACATTACGATACAGAATAAAGGTAGTGTTACTGTCGCAAACGGAGAGCAGATTAAATGCTGCGGCATAGGAGACATTTCAATAAATACACCCGAGAACGTAATCAACAAGATCAGCGATGTTGCTTTTGTCCCCGACTTAAAAGCTAACTTATTGTCTGTGCAGAAAGCTGTTGATAAGGGTTTTGTTTGTATTTTTGATAAAAATGGATGTAACTTTTATAAATCTAATCATTTTCATTTTACAGGTGATTCGGTACTTCATGCCTCGCCCTGTGGTGGACTGTACGTTGTAGATGGTACTGTTAATGTTCCCGAAGATGTGGCAAGTAATCATTTGACGCAGGATGTGCACTCTGACTGTCAGAATATTAGTTACAAACTCTGGCACAAGAGGTTAGGACACTTGTGTCGTATAGGCATGACCCAACTGAAGAATCACGAGGTAGGTGTAAAGTTTAGTGTAGTAGATAAAAGCAGTTGCATCGCTTGTGTGGAAGGAAAACAGGCAAGGAAACCTTTTAAGAAGGTAGCATATAACAGAGCTACTTCTCCTTTAGAACTGATACATATGGATTTATTGGGACCTGTGTCTACAACCTCTTTTCAGGGGAATAGGTTTATGTTAACTATTGTTGATGATTATACAAGGAAGGTATTTGCTTACTTTATTTCTTCCAAGACAGAGGTTAAAAATAAATTTAATATTTTCCAAACCTTTGTTGAAAATCAATTAGATAAGAAAATTAAAGCAGTTAGAACTGACGGCGGTAAAGAGTTCGTTAATAGGGAATTCGATGATTATCTTGCCTCTAAAGGTATCCAACATCAAACGACGGCGCCGTACAGCTCTCAACAAGTGGGAGTAGCTGAACGTACCCACCGCTCAATTACAGAGAAGGCGAGGACGTTGTTAGCAGAAAGCTCACTACCTAAAGCATTCTGGGAAGATGCTTTCCAAGTTGCCGTATACCTGAAAAATAGGTCTCCTCACAGAGCCTTAGGTGGTCAAATTCCCGAGGACAGGTGGTGTGGTTGTAGAAATGACCTCAGTCATTTGAAAGTGTTTGGATGCAGAGCACTTGTACATATACCTTCATGTCAAAGGAAAAAGTTAGACGTAAAGGCAAAGGAAGCGATTTTTGTCGGTTATTCAGAAAATCCAAATACTTATATATTTAGGAATCCTGCTAACCTANTGAACTTGCTGGTATGGCTGAACTTGCTGGTATGGTTGGACTTTCTTGTAAGATTTTCCTCGCTTGCAAGGTTGAAGTTGGTTGTTTCATTCTTTTCTTTGGGTTTCCAGATTTAATCTGCAACAATCCAAAAAAACCTTTTAGAACTATTAAAAAAAAAATCAACTGTAAATTATTTCAAACCCAATAATTCTAAGTTGCTTAAAACAATGGGTAACGCGGCTGCTAGCTAGATACAGATTAAATCTTAGTTCAGTCGTGACCGCGGCGCAGGTTGTTTTTAGCCCCCTTGTATGGCATGCCTTACGCCTACATGCTGAATTCAATATTTTTTTACGCGCAGAAGCAAGAGAGAAAGAAACAGAGTAGGTAGTACCTAAGGTAAGGCACTGTGCTACATTTGGTCCCTACCAAGCAACGAATTCTTGAATTACTTAAATCACGCGAGCCCGGAGTTGGTGACCTACTTACGTGAGGAGCTAGAATAAGTAGATAAGTAGGGAGGTAGGTAGGTAGATAGGTAGGTACGTACGTAAGTAAGTACGGTGGCGCACTTTTCTGCTTTTCTTTATCACGAACTTCCACAAAAGACGCGAGAAGTCACCAAACATTAGGTATACATGTAGGTAGGTACCTAGGTACTCACCATTATTTGTTGAGCTGCAGCGTTCAAATTTGGAACTTTATCTGGAGTAGTAGTACGTTTGTAGGATTGTTCATCGTAATCGGTGTCGTCCGTGTCTGTTCTGTCTAACATTTTTGTTAATTCATCCTCTGCTTCTTCGTATGTACGGTAGTTTCTTCTTTTCACTACACAATTATAGGTCAACCAATTTGACTGGGGCTGGGTACTATCATTTTTGGCGAGTATACCACCGTACATCTTAGGCCAACGCAATATTCCTTTGACTTCCCATGTTTCCGGAACAGTACATAGTTCTACCTTGCCTCTTCGACGAGTTGACACAATTTTAAACGGCATGTTTTCTGAAAAATATCAATAATCTTAATAGGTAGGTAAGAAAGTACATCTGGTCACTTAAAATAGGTAACCTAAATAGTGCAAGGCACACTTAAACCTACCTACGTAAGTAGCGCAGCGGCTCAAAATACCTATATCTGCCACTTATTAACCAGTGTATCTCTCTTCTCTGATTGACATATTAATGCAACAGCAATCTGCTATCACTTCACAAACGGCTGTACGCTTGCACTCTGATCACAAACTGAACTGACGAGTGACGACTAGGCTTCACGCACGCATAATGTGTACGGGTGAAGCGAGTGGGGAGGCGGGGGGACACCGCCGCGCGCCCGCACCGCAAGGAGTGTACCTACTCTTATTTAATTTTATTCTTTACTACAATAATTACGTTAGTTGTTTTCTTATGTTGTATTACTTATATTGAATATTAAATAATTACCTGAATTTAAATAAATATACACCTAAACTGTGGGTTTTCAGTACTAATGACTGAATCCTAATAGTTTGATT
>NDFZ01003546.1:0-16874 GCA_002192655.3 Mamestra configurata
ATGTTAATCACATTTTGAATTCCTTTGGTTACTCGAGGTTACTTGGAGAAAGTCAATAAAAAAGGGTCAAGTTATTATTTAGCTCAAGTACTTATAAGGATAAAACGGAATCCTTACATAATCACTTCGTTGTCTGTCTGATGGTTTGTCATGACTCTTTTTCTCAGGTATTATGTTAATATCAAATTCGATGGTCCGCTTCTAAGTCAACATAATAAAAAAAAACAAATGGCTATTTGTTTATTAATTTTGCCACATATTTCAATTCTAGCAAGTGAATCAAAACTTGGTTGCGGAATTTGTTCGAAAGAGACACCGCGGCCCTGAAACGCAAAGGGGTTTAGAAGGAACACGGATGGGTTTAAGTCAGTAAGAGTCTAACACGCCTTTCCGCTCCACCCAGAGCGGAAGAAGCGATTTGATGATTTACAATTCTTAAAAAAAAAGTGAATCAAAACCTATAGGATAGGTACTTCCCGTTGACCTAGAATCATGAAGTTTGGCATGAAGCAAGGACTCACAGCACAAGCAATGGAAAAGTAAACAATAAATAATTTTAGTTTGCGGAAAAAATCGAGACACGATTCCTGTAATAGACGAACTGTAGATATACATACGAGTTTGTATGGAACCCCCCGTGCGCGAGTCAGCCTCGCACTTGTCCGGTTTTTTTAATCTATAGTTATCTCAATGAAATCGGATGAACTTAACAGATTACGAAAACTCTTTTATCACTATTGCTGATTGTCGTGGGCTACTTATAGGCTGCGTTTCCACCAGAGATGAGCGAGGAAAATGAGCGGCGCGAGGATGCGTAACGAACCTGTGAAATGGTGTGCATATGACCGATGCGAGGATGTGAAGCGGACTATTTTCAGTTTATCGCTGGTGTCCATCCATACATCCCTCGCACACATCTCTCACACACATCCCTCGCACCCATAGAGTTTATCTCGCACCTATCCTTCGCTTGTTTTGTACGTACAAAAACCTCGCGCCGGTAAGCTGTTTCTACTGGAGCTGCGAAGAGCGAGGCTAAATGAAGTGATTCTATTGGTTCTTATCAAACACATCTCTCGCTACGCATCCTCGCACATCTCTCGTGGAAACGCACCCTTATCGAGGAAAAAATGCCTTTGGAGAAGAAACGGGAGCAAAGCCGTGGGAACAGCTAGTTAAGCTGTAACATCCGAAACAACCTCACAAACACAAAACGAAATTAAACTTTCATCCATTTTCTGCCTCCCTAAAAATATGTAAATTATAAATCTCGGTCACGAATTGCAGATCCTCTGAAGAACCCATAAAACGGCCAATAACGAAAGAAAAGTAGCAGCGGTGTGCTTAAAGCGGAAACTTTATAAATCATGGGGGACAATGGTTCCGCACTGGGGTTCAGGCGGACCCCATTGTTTTCTAAAGGATGTCATTGCCGTTTCCTCGCACAATACGGCGTTTTAAATCAAAATGTTTTTTTTTTCTTAAGGCATACTTTATTTCTATGAGTGTAAGGGAACGTCTACCATTTTTATGTCTTTTGCTTTTGTATGGGGGAAATATTTGGAATTATCACGCGAAGAACCGCCTCTTACATTCCGTGTTTAAAATAATTTATTTTTATTTTCGTCTGAGAGCATTTTATCATGTAAGTACATACTTATGTATCTTTTTGTAATTGTGATCTAATATCGAGACTTCCGGGTCACAAGTCAAAACTGAATTACTTCTTAGACAGTTAATTTACAACGCAATACCACTGTTTTCACTAAAACTATTCTAAGCGAACTCTTAAATGCCTCTTAAAAAAAAAACGCACGACTATAACGCTTGGTTCAGCACCGTGGTTAAAAAATCCAAGAATACCATAATTATATTTAGGACTTNATTTAAAAAAACTATAACGCTTGGTTCAGCACCGTGGTTAAAAAATCAAACAATACCATAATTATATTTAGGACTTACATAAGTTGCCCCTATGTATCAGGAGCTTACAGAGAGTAGTACCTTATCAATACTTCATTCTCAAATACCAATTCTTCAGCACACAGCATCTACTCGTAACAACGTTCATATACATGTATAGCCAATTTACAGTAATTTAATATCTGGTTAGGTAAAATACATAATAAACTGATATTTTCTTAATCCTATTAATTCAAACCATGAAAAACAATAAAAGGATAATTTTTGTTTTTATTTTAAAACATGTTTCGCTAGCAGTCGGATGAAAAAGGAAGTTTTTAAAACTAAATGAAGGAGTGCATCAATAATAATATAATAGATTAGTATTCATTCTCTTAGACATGCGGTGTTAATGTCGCCACGCGAATAAAAAACATTATAGCGTGCTAAGCCGTTGAGTGTGGCTATAAAATACGGAACAATTCAATAATAAAATTTCAAACTCAAACCATTTATTTCAAAAGAAGAAAGAAAGCTATATGTAGAGTTTATATGCGTCAAGCATAATAAATAATTGAATTTACACTTTTGAATTGTCAAGATCAGTCAGTGAAAAAAATGAAGCTAGTTGCACGTTCCAAAGTGCAGCTGTCTATGGAGAAGAACGAGCAAGAATTCCTCGGGTCTATTATAACAATTATATGGTAGTAACTAATCCTAAATCCTGATCCCTATTTTCCAGTGTGTTGGGGTTGGCTTCAATCGAAATGTAGCTGAATATCTGTATTTTACATGGAGCGAATGCCCATGGACATCCACAACGGCACAGCCCCGTGACTGGATAACACGATACCTCTAGGCAAGACTGGCTATCAGGCTTTAAGGATTATCAGGATTTAAGGCTTCTCACTACCTGAAACGATTGTCAATAATCTTCGAATGACAGTTGAGAGCAACTGAGACTGGTATCATCCATCCAGAGACGAGCCCTTTTAACTTTTTATTAGGTGAGTGGGGTCTCCGGGGCCCCAAGTGATCTTCAACTGGAGTTATTTTTGTAGTCCAAAAAAAAAAAAAGGCTTCCGCTACAAAAATAGACGAACCTAACTCTAACCTTTTCACAAACGACTCTTTCTTTAAACTTAAACAAAGAAAAAAATTGAAGGCTACACCGATTAATCGATTAAAATTGAATAAATAATTATATTATTTTTGTCTGCTTGTTTTCCTCTAACATTGTTCGGTTCTGATGAAAGTGTACGTTCCAAGGTGACCGAGTGTGTTCTTTGCTAGACTGTGTCGGGTCGCGGGTCAAGTAAATTAGTCAAGGAATGTTGGAGTCTTTTTGGGTATTAGTATAATGGGATGTTGCGTCGAATCCAGACTTTACCTATTCCTCATATTTCATAACTGAGGCATAATACGTTTTAGTCTATTGCCTAATTCTTGCTTGCGTGGAGGAGCCGTTTGACTCTTATTATTATTATTATATTTTTGAGTCAGTGGTTTGGGTATATAAGTCAAGGTCAAAGCATGTCTTCCAAATAAACCATTTACAGGTACTTTTGAATTGTCATAGTCAGTCAGTCAAAAACATGAAGCTATTTGCACGTTCCAAAGCGTAGATCTCTATGGAGAAGAACGAGCAAGAATCTCCACGGGCACTCTTCTAAACCATTTTATGTTTTTCAAAAGTACTAGTTACATTAACCTTGTTTCTATAGGAAAACCTATTGATAGAGAAGAGAAGTTAAGAGTATCAATACATGGAAAAGTTTTCATATTCAAATAGCTTGTCTATTTATTTGGGGATCGATCAGCTGTGCCAGCAGAGTTTTTGAAGTTTTACATTTAAAATACCTTAAACTGTTAGTGAGGCATCAAATGTAAACTTTGTTCTCGAGACATCAAATGGAACTAGATTCGTTTTAGGGTTCCGTACCCAAAGGGTAAAACAGGACCCTATTACTAAGACTCTACTGTCCATCCGTCTGTTTGTCTGTCCGTGTGTCACCAGGCTGTATCTCATGAACCGTGATAGTTGGACAGTTGAAATTTTCACAGATGATGTATTTCTATTTAATTTTTAATATTTAAGGGGGCTCCCACACAACAGACATGATTTTTTTGCCGGTTTAATAGATAATAGTACGGAACCCTTCGTGCGCGAGTCCAACTCGCATTTGGCTGTTTTTTTAAATTAGAACTTAACCGAACAAACAAAAATTGAAAGATAAGTAAAGTTAAAGTTACAACAATTTGATGACAAAGTTACATAAGACCGCAATGTCCTATTGACTGATCAGAAAAGCTAGGTAAATGGTTAAATATATCCGTCTAAAGACGACGCTGTAGGTACCTGTAATTAATTCTATGCTTATTAATATACAATACTCACTCAGATCAGGATCGAACATGTTTCCAAAGGTTACATAGATTTTATTGGATAGCAACCATTTTAGAGATATCTTTAATCTGAAAAATTACTTACCTATCTTATTTAAAAAAAAACCCGTCAAATTTTAATACTCGCAAAACAGGTAATCTAAAAATAAAGCTTTTCAGATCATTAAGGCCTACGCACACCGGGACGGAATAGCAGAAGATTTTGCAACCGGTCAGCGCACACTAGCCGCTTAGATAGCATTCCGGCAGCCTAACAGTGTGTTCTTGATCAAGGCCTACCGAGACATCAAAAAAAAAACATCCCGCGACGTGCCGCGACATGCACCGCGGGATCCCTTAGCGCGCTCTCCAATGCCGTTTCAAGAAATCCCTTTCGATGCCATGGAATCAGTTTAAAACATTGGCATTCATATTTTATTTATTACATATTTATTTAGAAATTATCCCAAGGGATCATATTCTAGGGATAAAAAGTCCTGTGTTACTTCAGACTATAATCTACCTCTGCGCCAAATTTCATCAAAATCCGTTTTACCGTTCTGATGTTATTGAGTAACAAATATGCATCCATCCATCCATGCAAACATCCAAACCTTAGCATTTATAATATTAGTTAGGATTCCTATTAGATAAGTTTGAATATCCATTGGTAAAAAATAAATCCTCTGCCATTCCGTCGCGATGTGCGTAGGCCCTAACGACTGTACTACAAACCGCGCTAATGTACTAAATGTTTCTATTTCACGAATATTTTACATAAAATGTTACCTTAAAGCTCGAGGATGTGGTATCGTTGGTGTATCCCAATGTTGTACCTAAATATAGAATAAAGACTAGCTTTTTTCCACGGCTTCGCTCCTGCAGGAAGCGCGTCTTATCAATCAGCGAAAGTGTCACTTGCTATTAATGAAAGAGTATCCTACAAACAAAGAAACATCATCATCTGCCTAGCCTTTTCCCAACTATATTGGGGTCGGCTTCCAGTCAAACCGGATTCAGCTGAATATCAGTATTTTACGTGGAGTAAGGGTAACACGGTACTCCTTGGCAAGGCTGGTGTCAGATCATCTGGCTTCTGACTATCCGTAACGACTGCCAAAGATCTACAAATGACAGCCNTTTAACTGGATAACACGGTACTCCTTGGCAATACTGGTGTCAGATCATCTGGCTTCTGACTATCCGTACCGACTGCCAAAGATCTACAAATGACAGCCGGGACCAACGTCTTAACGTGCTTTCCGAGGCACGGAGGAGTCTCGGTACCTATGTTAAGATGGTCACCCATCCACAGACCAACCTCGGCAAGTGTTGCTTAACCTTGGAGATCGAAACGTGCGGCCGTTATTATTTAGGCACGAGCTCCTCCTACAAGCAAAGAGACATGCAGACAAATAATTTTACTTGCTTACGATATTAATTTAGAATTCATTTATTTTCCATTTTAGCATGAGAAGATCAAGTGAGTTAGGACAGAAGCCAATGGATTACCTTTACTTAAAGACTTGATGTTTACCGATTACGTCTTGCACGAGACCAATGCGTGTTGACCAAACCGCTGTCCAAATCCATTCAACAAAGTTCAGAATAGACAAGGTCATTAATAGATCAAAGTTCAGCTTTGAATAACCTGTAGACTGACAGCCATAGGCAAACGTAGACTGGTATTAATCAGACGATGATACGGTAAACTATTGTTTCAAAATACTGAGTAATAAAGAGGGTTTTGGATATGCTGTCAACAATGACGATAATATCCAGGTCATACGAAGCTTTGTTTCATCAAAATGACGATACACCGAAGCTTGGGGCGTGAGCCGCAATCACTCAAAATAGATCGGTACAGAAGGTCGACTCCGTTCAGCAAGCGAAAACATATCAGAGAGCTGGCAATGTATCAGCGAAAACTATTGTCAAAACACCTAAATATTTAGGACTAGCTACTGCCCGCGGGTTTGCCTGCGTAATTATAGATTTTTTAAACAAAGTAGCTATAGCTGTCTCCAGGGTCCCAATAATCTTTATACCAAAATCATCCAAATCGGTTCAGCGATTTAGGCGTGAAAGCGTAACAAACAGAGAAACTCATTTTCGCATTCATATTATTTGTATATAAGATTTACGTCACCATTCGAAATTACCATTTTGGATATGGCAAACGATTTATAGGGTGTTACTTTATTTTGAGACCCTAGGGCTCTAAACACGCATAGATTCAGCGACCGCTATTGACATTTGGAGAGCTCCGTACGTCCGCGTCTATTTGGTCGTGCATCTGTTTTCGCTCGCTGTATGGAACGAACCTTCTGATTCCATCTATTATGTGCTTTGGTAATGATTACAACACTATGTGATTAACGAAACTCTTGGCTCAACTACGACATTATTAATAGGCTGCATAGGCTGTTACATATTTTGTAATGTTTGAGAGGACTTTGCGGTTGAAATTTACTAATAACAAATACCTAAGTGCGCAATGATAAGTAAATATAATTAATATTTGGCATTCTATTGAGCCCACTGCTGCCTACGGACTTTGATTCTTCGTTTCGTCATTTAGGCCTTGACCTGAGTCATCAGCTGATACTTTATGATCCTTCTTTACTCCGAATTTTGAATATGACGATAGGACTAAAGTTCTGAAGGCAGTTTCGACATTTATAATGCGTTTACTATGGCCCACCTGGTTATTCTGAATGGGAGCTGCGTTTTCCTGTTTATCCAAACCCTTTATCTTCAGATCTCCTTCTTGAGCATTAATCAATGAATAAAATCAAATACGTTTATTTAGTGTTAAAACGTTAGAATGGACACAATGGACTGTGGAGGCTGTCCTTTCAACTATTAAGTAAACTTGAACCCGACTTTCATTGGTAGGTAAAAAGCATTTAAATTCAACTCGCAACATCAGTCAGTATATTATATTTATGAGTTTATTATTTTAGCATATATATGTATGTATTTTATAAGTACCTATTATATATATCTGTATATTCTTTCCTGAAATGTTAAAATTCAATTTTAAATCTTATTTTTATTTATTGTACACCTACCACAGTATAGTCTTTATAACCCAAAGGTTGACTGGTAGAGAATGCCTTGATGCATTAAGTCCGCCCATGTACCACTATTGTACACATAAAGTTTAACTAAATAAATAAACATTATCTCAGCTACAATGAATAACAAACACTTGTCCAAATATCCTCATTCCCCTGCATTTCAACCTTTAACTGTCAAATCAGTTGTGTTTTCGACTGCGATGTGAAAGCGAATGCTCCTGGAATCCGTCTGATAGCATGTATCCCAACAGGACTATCAACAAAAGTTCATCCAAAGTACGTCCATCAATAAATAACTATCTTTTTGACGGATCATATCCTACGGATACTGCTTTTACAATCCAATGATTACTAAGTACTAAGTATAATAATAATAAAATAATAAAAATCTTTATTGCAGACCATACAAGGTCCATATTCACATTTAAAAAAATAAAAATCACGATAAAACATATAATTCAATACAAATAAAAAAAAAGTCGATAAGTTTAAAAAAAAAAAACAGAACACTAAAGCAGCTATTTCCAGCCAACGCCTGTTGGTCTTGGTAGCAATCATTCTATCAGCAAGTTCTTTAACTATACTGTTTGTACACATACCAACCCTGGACAAGAATGACGCGATTCTGTTCCTCTGAATGGCATTGAACGCGTTCAGCCTCGCCTCCGTGAACATGCCAGGGGCACTACAGTTTCGCTTCAACCCCATGAGGTGTCTGTAGATGTTGTTATACTGAACACGAATGCCATCCCAGGACCCTGTCCTCTTACTTACTATAATTATTACCTTCACGGTAATCATTAAGATAAGTATGTTCAGTCAGCAATAAAGCATTTTTATTGTAATACTAAAATGTGTCTCTAATATTCTACAAACTAAGAAGTAGCTTTCCGAATATATTTTGAGGTGTATCTTTCAAGTGCATATCTAGATATTTTAAGTGCCAATCTTTCTCCAAATGATTGGCATTGAATATGTTTCTGTTATGAAATATAACATGATGTCTATGGGGGAATTATGTATTTTTTATCATTGGATGAAAATAATAAAATCTCAACATTATTAGGACCACTTAGTAGTGCAGTCAATCATTTGGGGCCCATTGACAGCGATACGGACGAAATTTTCGATGTCATTTATTTCAGCCCCTTCCCCTTTTAACTCTCAAACACCTAATAAAAAATGTGTGATTCCGTAGCTGATATTCAGTAAATAAATAATTACAAAAAAAAAAATTACTTCCAGTTGTGGCATTTAATAGGTCAATCACTGACATGGGCGTGCAGTAGGTTACAGTAAGGGTAGGCCAGCCCATACATAATGCCCAAAAAAAAAACTCACCACATTGTTCATGGTTGAAATCACGAAACTGACGATGCGAATTTTCGTCCACTTTGAAAGTGGATTTTTTTTTAAATATATTTCCTACAGTAAACTGAAAGACGGTAGGCATACAAAAACTATTATCAATCGATGATCAGCACTTTTTCACTTTTCATTAATTTATTCGGACGAAAATAAAACTCCATATTTTATGTAATACTTTTTTTTATAGCAAAACACGTTTTTCGTTCGTTTTTGTTAAAACAAAAATGTCAAACGTACGTACTGGCTGGCGATAAGTCGTTTAAAAAAAGCAAAATTTGACCTTTCCAACCGGTGCCGTTATTGGTAGGTTTCATATTCGATATTCCTGTGAGTGTGTATATAAGAAACTAAGATTCTACTCCAGCATTAGATTGAACTTGTAGTTCGAAGAAGCAACATCAAAATGGTAAGTGAAGTCATCACTGCAATAAAACATTTGTTTCATGTGCTTAAAACTAAAAGTGAATAAAATTTGTGATTTAAAAATGGTTGGTAAAAAGTATTCGGCAGTCATTTAAAATCTATTTAAAATGTCCTTACCGATAAATCAATTCTTGAAGATTTCGTTACAGTAATCATTTGTTACAATAAGTTTTACAATTTTAAATGTGATGAATATCATGATTTGCAAGATGCGTAACTGATGTATAAATAATGATACAGACTCAATTAGAAGTGAATCTGATATAGTTCGTGTGTTAGTGAATGGTTTACTAAATATTGGCGCAATACTGAAATGCCAGATTGCTCATTTTTAACATTATGACATTTCTTGACTTCTTAATTACACATTGCTGTTTACTTTGTGTTTCTGATATATTTATTCGTCATTTTGAAATTGAGTTATTATAACGATACTTTTCATGTTGATCATCGAAACAATAGCTAATCATCACTAATTTATGTTTCCTTATATTATTTTAATTTGAAATGAGAACTATGTTAGAAGAAAATAAAATTATTCAATAGTGAAAATATAATTTCAATTATTATTTCTACTTACATAATTTTAAAGTGTCAATAAAATGTCAAAGAAAATTACAAGATAAAAAAAGTTTAAATTGTTGTTGTACTTTATAAATAAAGTTTTTCTCAGATATAAAACTAAAAAAAGTAATAATTAATGTGAATTCCCATCAACAGAAATCCTTCATCGTAGCAGCTTGCATCGTCGCGTGCGCGTACGCCGTGTCCGTCGACCAGGACGCAGAGGTCGTGCGCAGTAGCTACGAACAGTCCCCCGAGGGTGGGTTCCAGTTCAACTATGAGACCTCCAACGGCATCAACGGACAGGCTTCAGCCGTCGTCAAGCCCGTCGGAAAGGTGAGCTGGGCTATTTTTGATAGATACCTAAAACATGTTATTTCATATATTTCTCGTTAATTGCTGCACCGAGGAGATTAAGCGAAAGCCAGAAACAATATTACTCAACATCTCGCGGTCCCATTATCATCATGATTGTCGTAAATCTTCAATAAAGCACTCATGTTCATCTTTATTAAAACTATTATCCTATCTTTTCCAGGACGAGGTCGCTCTGGAGGTCTCGGGCGCGAACTCCTACAAATCCCCTGAAGGATACCCCATCTCCCTGACTTACATCGCCAACGAGTTCGGATACCAGCCCCAGGTCAGTACATCATACCAACGAACTTCGCAATAACATCGCCAACTTTGTGCGGCGATTTGAGGTAAAATTTAATATCTGCGTTCACAAATGAAAAATATTTTTTTCGAAAAGTTGTGAATATAGCTCAAAGTTATTGTCTCCTGAAGATATGATTACAAACATTAGATATAACGAACCTGGCTTGCACAAGCAGACTTTGAGATCTATCAAATCATGGATTTCAAATGGTTGTCCTATTTCTAAATGGTCTCTTTGCCAAAGGTTGACTGGTAGAGAATGCCTTGATGCATTAAGTCCGCCTATGTACCACTATTATACCTAAAGTTTAAATAAATAAATAAAATTAACAGTTTGATAACACATTTGAATAGAGATAAATAAAACAAATGGGAATCGTTTTGGAACTCAATATCTTAAACCTAATTCAATTAGTTTGGGTCGACCTTTTACTGGAGACTGTTAAATGGCATCACATGTTTTTTGTAAGATGTTTTGATTGCATAGCAGATAAGTCAAATGGTTACCTGGTAAAAAGACATGTGAAGATCAGGTTTCGTAGCATTTTGATAGATTCTTACAAAATAAGATGTTCTTTAAGTATAAAATCTAAATTGTGTCAGCCCACAGTACAAGTATTGTTTAACGGCCTAGCCCGAAACGGCCTGATTTTTTTTTAAAGGACCGTACTACCGGAATATAAAATGCGTTCCAATCCATGAATTGGATTAAGCACACATATAGTAGGTGCCACATCGAAATCAGTTCAGTATTTTTTGCGTGAAAGAGTTTAAAATATCCATCAATTCAGGAAAGGAATCTGTAAAAAAGGAATGAAATTTCCGACTTATTCCTTATACACTTTGATGTTAATGTGTGTGTTTTTTTTTGTCAACAGGGTGACCATCTGCCCACCCCCCCTGCCCCTGAGCCCATCCCAGAGTACATCCAGAGGTCTATTGAGTACATCAAAGCTCACCCCTACGTCGAGAAGAAGAACTAAATAAAGCAATTGTAGCAAACTAAGATTGAAACCAAACCAAGCCAACGTATATAGTTACTCGAAACCTGCAATAAAGCATAAAATGGCTTTAACGACTTTATTTTTTTGTTAATTTTTTTGTTTTCTAGACAATAAATAATGTAAAAACGTTTACCAAATGTATTGTTTTACTGTCTTCAGAACGCATTATGTTGCACGTGGATGTTTATTCGCAGTTTTTGGTTGCATTTTTACCTACTTTTCTATTACTTTCTATAGTGAAAAGAAAAACCCCAGAAAATGAATTTTAATTATCACTATATCAACTTAAAACTCTATATAAACGTCGATTTAAAAGTAAGCGTTTTAAAAATGTAAAAACTTCAGCCTACATCTGGTCTATACCGGATTTACATTTCCCTAAGCCCCTATGGCTTGGCCTTTAATTTCGGACGCAAATTAAAATATCTAGGAATCTTTTACAAATTTCATGCCCTAAAATCTAATTTTTGGACCATCACCAATGTTTATATATTGTAGGTGATGCACTTTCCAACGAATAGCATTGCAATTTAACTTAATTAAATAGAAAACATTAAAAAACATACTATTAAAAAGAACGCGATTGGTTTAATAAAGAAGATGGCCCGTGCCTACTACAGACCATTAGAATACCCACTAACTCAGCCACAGTACGTCCATTACATATGGCCTCTTCAGCCTCCTACATTAACGGTCTGGACACGTGGCATTGTGCCATTACCACATCACTAGTTGACCGCAGTCTGGCCAGTGACGTCAGTAGCTCACAGGTGGTTGTAGACTCCGTTCCTTGATGTTTTGTCTATAGCATAAATAAGCTCTATCTTAATTTTGGATGCAAACAAATAAATGACTTAATAGGATATTTGACTGAATTTCATATTGTATTACATATGGACTAGAAAAAAAAGTTGTAAAATTAGGTACTGATGAGTTCAAGAAAAGGTTGGCATGCTCTCCAAGTCGACGATAGTCTATTCCAACCCCAAGAAACGTGCCCTAAACTAATCAGTCAACTAGGAATACAGAAGAATTTGCGTGCTAAAGTAAAAAAAAATAAGCTAGCTTGTCTGTGAACTGCAGACAACTTCGGAACACTTCCTAGCCTTCCTAGCAGAATGAAGGATACACATATGTATCCTTCAGATACATTTTATCATCCTTATTATCATTTGTATCCTTCATTCTTCTTTTATAGTTTGTACACTAATGTTGAGTTGACACATTCAAAATAAGCACGAATTGGCGAACGGTTGACTGGCTCATTGACTAACGTCACTACATTCCATATTGTTTAGACTTAACGGAGTGTTATCATGTATATCCTTAATTCTTCTTCTTATAATTTGTGCACTTATAGCCAATCTACGCATTTCATTCAGCTATTTTTTGAGGTTAATCGACGTTCAAATCGGATTTTGCAAGGAAAACGTCCTAATAATCCTGGCATGACCAGCGGTACTTACCTGTTGCGGAATTTGTTTTTTTATTTAAAGAGGGTTTAATCGAGACAGATTATGCCAATGAGGGTGCATTGGTACAAATCAACTTTAAAAACTAAACATAACTAAGATAATTCACTTAATTTTAGAAGAAGGTTGTCGGTACAATGTTACCTCTGACAGGGTTGCGGAATTTGTTCGAAAGAGTTACCGCGGCCCTGGAACGCAAAGGGCATTTGGGTCACGGGGACGCGGGTGGGTTTTAGTGAGTAAGAGTCTGACACCGTGAGGAGTCATTTGAAGTCAAAAAACATTTGAAAGAACAGTGTCTCCATAAACTTTCTGTATACTCCGTACGAGACTTTAAACCAGCTCGGAGTCTCAAGACCTCAGTGTGACACGAGCCGCCTAATAATAAAATATTTTTATTTTATTTGTTTGGGACAAAAAACAGTTACACGTTACATTTTAACACAGGCGTTTAAAAAATATAAATAACAAACATGTAACCCACACTATTGTCCGCGCATTTGCAAAAGAGACAGAGATTGACCAACGAGCACATATTGCTCATCGGATTAATTTAACAAATATATTAATGATTTTATTATATGTATAGATTATATAGAACAATAAATTCATATTTTACCCTTACGGGGATCCGGATAGAAAGGCGAGAACCTGTTTTTTAAATTTGTTTAGCGTTAAAGCGAAAATTTCAAAATCGATAAAGTGGGAGGTGTATCGCAGTGTCGCACCCCGGTGCGACACTGTCACTTATGCAAAAATTGCAATAATGAGTTAAATATGTAATTACTGTCCTAAAGCACCCCTTTACTTGGTGCGATAACGTTACTTTCGTAGTATTCGTCTTGTCTAAATCTTGAATAACAGTATTTTTGAGATGTCAAAGTTTTAAATGCTTCTCCTGAAAAAAATATTTTCTGCTTAAGTGTCACAGTGCTACATATCGCACCGAGGAGGGTGCGATATGTAGCTACGGGGCGGCGGAGAGGTGCCCGCTTGCCCGCGTGTGTTCTGCACTTTTTAGCGTGGAACAAACGAGGAACGCGCACTTTTGTAGTGTTGATACCATGTTCATTTTTTTTTAAGCTTAAGAACCAGTTTTATTTATGCAATTTTTTTTTGTTCAAAGTTGACATTTAAAAAAAAAATTGTTTTGTGAGTTACCTTGAACTTTGGTGTAGTTTCATTAGACGTCATCGGAGATAGGTTGAAGCGGCATCTGTATCGCTACAAAAAATAACGCAGCGACATCTGTACTGCTAGTAATGAACTACGTCAAAGAAATCCTTTTAATTTTTTAAGGATAGGAAATCATCAAATGACTTCTTCCGCTCTGGGTGGGGCGGAAGGGCGTGTCAGACTCTTACTGACTAAAACCCAGCCATGTTTCTTCTAAAGCCCTTTGCGTTCCAGGGCCGCGGTGACTCTTTCGAACAAATTTCGCAACCCTGGCAGACGTCAAAGAAAGCCTGCATTGCGGTATTAGAGTTTTCTGTGCGATTTGAGCATATACAAACAGCCCAAATATCAAACATCGAGCAGTTGCCCACCAGACACAATATCCATCTGCTTGGATGAACATCCCACTTTAATGGAGGTTTGCGAGACTTTGCACCCTGTTCCGCATACCTCCATAAGGTTGTCATATAGATTGTGCCAAAAAGAGAAAGGAAACGGTGCATCTATTATTTTTTCAGCTCTATAGAGAACTTGATAAAGTTCTTTTTTACTAAAAATATTAAAAAAATGCAAAAATGTCATCTTCACGATGATGTCAATGTCACGTCATTGACATCATCTTGAAGGCGCTGAGATGCAGCTGTCATATTTTTACAATATATCATTTTAATTCTATGTTATTTATAACCACAAAAAATGGCTAGGAAACCTTCGAATCTGTCGAATGGATCAACCTGTTGTTATGTGAAACTACTTAAACTGCAAAGTGGTTTGAACTTAGAAACATAGGGTCTGTACCGTTTGGACGTCTTTTTGTTGCGTTTTGCCTTTGCAATAAGCAGATTGAAAAAAAAAAACGCTGTACATTAAATTAATGTCCACATAACTCGATAAAATGTAGTGAACCACTTTTTTTTTTTAATTTTATACTTTCATCCCCAAAAATTGCCAATTCATTCAGACCAAATGGTGCTAGAGACTACCAATAGACAGGACATAACGAACAAAATCGTAATCCGATACTTATGTCCTAGTGGACAAAAGTCGCTGTCTAATGTGACACCCCTGCATGTCAAGTCGTATTTGTGTCCACCAAAAGAAAAACATTTTGTAAGAAAATATGCCGAGTTGCTCATTGTCATTACGCTATTGCAAATCTCGTTATGGTAAAACGACTGGACCTACCTTCGGTTTATTTTCGTAAGTATTGTTTTTATTTACTCAGTAATAAATTAGAATTCAATAATTTTCATAAATAGTTCTAGAATATTTCCATGTTTGCTATTCAAAGCTAGATGGCGTTACTGAGGCATGGGATCACAGTTTTTCTGTGAAATTTCTTCTGATAGCCGCTCTATTGTAAGTTTAAATCTCTTTGCTTAGGATGTTGTAAGTACCAGTTTGAACATTGTAGGAATCTTACCTATGTTGAAGAACAGAAAATGAACGTTCTATTTTGGGTGACGCCAAAAGCATTTTAAAAGTCTCGTAGCGATTTTTTGATATGAAACATCTACTGGCGCGCCTTGGCAGTAAAACCAACTCGTATGCCATGACGCTGTCAGCCGTGATGCCCCCACTACGCCGCCGCTCTCGACTCCTTTCGCCCTAGAAACAACAACAACATTCCAACAAACAAATAACAACAACAATATTCCATGAACAAACACTTGATTTAAAAATCAATTATAAATCAATTGAATCAACGTCTAAATATGGAGCTACAATTGACACTGTATTTTCGAGATATCTTGATAACATATTTATTTTTAAACAACATTTTTTTTTATAACAATTGTATAAAGTGTAATTTATTTTGTTTTGTAATGCGTTAATTGAATTTAATTATTATTATTTGTGTTATATGTACTAATGAATTGTTAATCTTTCATAGAGAATGTTGTCCTATAAGTGATGTATTTGCACAGAATTCAATACTTATAATTTCCTGGTTTTTGTTAAAATTGTAAATATGTCGTTGGTATGCCTTACTTAATAAATAAATAAATAACATGACGTCTAATCGATATTATTACTAGATATAAGACGTATTATTTCAAGGCAGCACTTTTGTCCTGGTGAGCGCTATGTACGCCTTAATTGTCATGTGCATTCGTTAGTTATTGAGCTTGTTTTAAATTGTGGCATGTATATGATGTGGCTGTACTTAAGTTACCATCTGATCACAGCGGTCAAACAATAACGTTTTGCACTTACATTCCTTTACAAAAAATTCTAATAAAATTTAGACCGGTTACAGATAAAAATTTGGAGAAACTTAACTATACTTTGGCTAGTAAACTAGGTGCTCATAGTTTTATTAACATAGACGACCCTAATGAGTTCTATGCCGAGTTTTTATTAAACACGCAATTTAATGACACTTTTCCTTTAAGGTCTAAAAGTATTTACACTAAGTTCTTATTTAGCGATTGGGCAACTCCAGGCATTCGTATAAGCAGGGAAAAGCTATTTGAACTGTATGGCTTAAAGCAGCATATGAAATAATATAAGTTTTCATAAGTATGTTGCAAAATATTCAAAAACATATAAAAGTTTCACTTTAACTTTTCCGCTCCTGTCTCAATTATATATTTGATATTTATTAGTATACAAATTGGTATTGTATTTATGTATTTTATATTATTATATCTAATTAGTATTGTTTAAAACGTTTGTACACTGACAGCCCTAAATCTATCTCCCTTCGTTCAATCCATCCAAAGGTTGTCTGGAAGAGATTGCCTTGTGCGATAAGACCGCCCATTGTGCACTTATTTTATGTATGATTGTCCTGTTCTTATTATGAGGTGTACAATAAAGTATATAATAAATAA